>JAGWEN010000994.1:0-44472 GCA_018703685.1 Orius laevigatus | reverse complement strand
TAAACGATGGATACAGCTTTTACTTTATTTTTCAATTCTTTTTTCTTCTGGTATGCAACAAAAACATAAGCCGTGAATCAGCATAAAAAACAAATGACTCCGAAGGCTATTTAAAATTCCTTCAAAGATTCCCCTATAAAGATTCTTAAGGAAGAATTCGAATAAATAACCATTTGTGTTTCGGTTGCGCCCTATGTTTTTTTTGGGCAAAAAAGATCAAAGCTGCGTTTTTAAAACATCCCCTTGAAAAAAAACAAGCGAATTCAAAAACAAAAAAAAAAAACTTTTGCGAATAAACAATATACAAAGATTTAAAATCTCTGTAAATGCTTACCCTTGTTTTCCACTAGGTTGTTTTACTACTATTGGGATACCTTTAATATGGGACACTTCGATTCTACGTGACTTCTCGTTACGTATAAAAAATAATGATTCATTTTTCCATTCTTAGGCATTGAAAAAAAAAACTGCGTTTAAAAAAAATGGGAATTCGATGTTCATAAAAGAGGACTGCAGATTCTTTTACTATACGGGGGGTAGGAAAAAAAACTTACTAGCACGAGACGAAGAAAAAAAAAAAGTTAATAAAATTGGAAACTCAAACCTTTATTTTTGGGGATGTAGTTTTTTTTTGAAAATCTATTAAGTTATTTAGTTTTCGGGAAAAACTTGAAAAGCCAAAAATAAAATTTTTTCTTATCTCGCTTAGAGCAGAAAAAAAAGAAGGAAAAATCCATATACACTTTTTTTTGGATCCCCAGAAGCTTCCTGATCACGGAAATATATTTTTAAGGGCCTCTCAAAGCCTGGGAGGGGCTTTCCGTGAAACGGACCACCTCAAATAGGCATTAAACTCCCTTTCCTACGAAATCCGCTCCCAAAAAATGTTAAAATTATATTACTATGTTAAATAACTACAGTCAAGGGGGAGCAGAGGTCCAAAATAGAAGCGTTCAAATTAATTTATTTTTTGCTTTTTGGGGCCAAAAAAAAAAGGGGAAAAGGTTTACGATTTAAACTTTTTTTTCCCTTGCTCCTTCGTCCAAAGCGGAGAAGATAGAAAAAAATTATTTTGATTTTCCGGGTCCGCGCCGGGAAAACCTTAAAAATTAAAACTTTAAAATCTATTCAGGGGAAAAAAAAACTTTACATCTCCAAAAAAAATAAAAAGTGTGAGTTTACCATTATAAAACCTTTTTTTCTCTAGTCGTATTCAACCCCGTTTCTTCGTATTTGAACCTTAAAAAAAAAAAAAAAAAAAATGCCGGTAAGTTTCCCAACCCTGTATTAACCTACTTCAATCTCGAGAAGGAAGAAATTTTATTGGGGGACAAAAAACTTTTGGTGTTGGGAGACCTTGATGACGGTACCTGGCGTGATGGGGAAAAAATGGGTCATGTCCACGAAAGGAGGTTAGGGCGCGTTGTATTTAATTAAACTGGGCGAAAAACGTTTACTTTTTGTTTTCCACCACATTTCCACCTGTGGATTAGATTGTTATGTTTTTGCTTTTGTTTTGTTATATTGGTGGACCAGAGGAAAAAGAAATTTTAATTTTAATGGGTAGAAATTTTTCTTATTTTTTTTTTTTTTCTTTTTTTTTTTTATTTTTTTTTTTTTAGGTTTTTTTCAATTATTTTTCCTTAAGGATTAAAAATTTATTAAGAAAGACTGAGTAGTACGCTCCCCACTTTGAGCCACTTACTTAAATAGATGCAATTCTGCATTTCTTCTGAAAAAAGACGTTTAAAGATTGAGACAATTCAGGACCCCAAAACATTTTTCATTTATGGGGAATCAAAAAAACATTTTTAAGTGCCTATTTTTTCGTTCAAAAAAAAAAATTCAAAAAAAATCAAGGGTTTTAAGAAGGCCCAAGATTTTCGTCCAAAAAAAAAAAAAACAATCAAAAAATCCATGTTTGAAGAGCGGACGCAAAAAAATTTCGTCAAAAAACATTCAAAAAAAATTCATGGGTTTTTTGTTAAAGACAACGTTTTGTCTATTGAACCTTAAAACTCAAAAAAAAACGTTTTTAAAAGAGGGTTTCATTTTCGCGTCAAAAAAACCACGAAAAAATCGAGCGTTTTTTAAGAGTCAAAAAATTTTGTCAAAAAAAAACATTCAAAATCGGGTTTTAAAAGAGACAAATTTTTTGGTCCATAAAAAAACCTTTAAAAATGGGAACCGTTTTAAGGTGGTTTCATTTTATCGCCTTAAAAAAAAAAAAAAAAACCAAAAAAACCTTAAAATCTAACATTTTACAGGAAACCCTTAATCTTTCATCACAAAACCTCTAAATCGATGTTTTAAAAAGAGGAAAAAAATTTTTTTCGTTAAAACAACCATCAAAAAAATCAAGGTTTAAGAAAGGACAATGTTTCGTCATAAAAAAAAACCTCAAACTTCAAGGTTTTAAAGAGGTCCCCAAATTTTGGTGTCAAAAAAAACAAATCCCAAAAAAAAAATCAAGGTTTTAAAGAAAAGCTGAAAAAAGATTTCGTCAAAAAAAAAAAAACATTCCAAAAAAAAAATCAAAGCGTTCTTTTTAAAAAGAGGAAACCCAAATTTTTTCGGTCATAAAAAAAAAACCTTAAAAATAAACGTTTTAAGTGTCATTTATCGTCAAAAACCTTAAAAAAAAAATTCCTACATTTTAAGAAAAAAACCGGATACTTTCATTTCAGGCAAAAAAAAACCTCAAAAAAATCAATGTTTAGGAGGCGGGACCACTATTTCGTTAAAAAAAAACCATCAAATCAAGGTTTTTAAGAGGGAAAACAACTTCATCAGGGAACAAACCTTCAAAATAATTCAATGTTTTAAGAGGCGAAAAATTTCTGTCATTAAAAACATCAAAATTTCAAATCCCGTTTCTTTAAGGGACGGGGCACCCCCCCCAATTTTGTTATCCAAAAAACCTCAAAAAATAAACATTTTAAAGGGCAAAAAAATTTTTTCCTTTCACGTTTTTCGAAGGCGATCAAAAAGTTTTCCGGTTAAACGTGGGTATTTCAATTATTGCCGAAACAATGATATGCGCTTAAGCCGGAGAAAAAAACTTGTTTTTTGTAGGGAATTAAACAATTCGTTAAATTTAATTCCGGATGATTGGCACCAGGGATTGACAAGTTTTGCCTAATTTCAAGGCCAAATTTACGCGGACAAACACTTGTTCCAGGGGTCCTGAGGTTTTTAATCCCGTTCCACTTCCAAAAATTATAAATTGGTAGGCCGCGAAGTTAGGGACCTTTCATGTTGGGAACCGTGTTGAGTCCCCAACTGGGCGGTCTGGGCGATTTCGCGAGCCTTTACTTACTTCCTAGGACGTTGCAGACAAAGGTTGAAAAATTCCTTTTTTTGGTGACCTAAATGGTTTCCAAAGGTTAATTCGCGCCGCAAAAAAGATCCTTTCTGATGATGCTCAAGTTACGAAACAAAAAAACAAAAAATAAATTTGAATAAAAAAAAAAAAAAATTACCTTAATTTGTCCCTGTGCTTTTTGCCTCCCGTTTCACTTTTTAAATGCAAAAACGGAGAATTCGGGTCATCCTTTTTTTTTTGGGCTCCCCCCAACACTTGCCCCTTTGGCGAGGGATCCTTTTCCGACCAGTTTGGGGTTTGAAGGGGGGAACTTTTTGGTTCGATTTCATCGGCTTCATGCCAGGTATACAATCTATCATTCCTTCCCAGCGTTTAGGCTACTAGAAAGACAAATAAGAGTATTAAAAAGGGAATTGCGGAAGTAACCGCGGACAGTCTGGCAAGGACAAAACATGATTTATCCTTTTTGTGCGCAGGATCTTGTTGAGCCAGAAGCTCGTGTGGGGATGGTGCCTTGGTATTAATCTTTTTCTGCAATTCATTTCAGGCGACCTATGAGGTAACAGGAGTGAATTCCTTCGTTGATCCTTCTGTTATTATATTGCCGTAAAAAATATTTTTCTTCTTAAAACATTCAACTATCCAGTCTACCAGAGCATTTTGACCTGGTGGTGTAAAAGATTTTATTGTTTTAAATGGTCCATTTGGGTCCCAATAACATGTTTTTGAAGAATGTGCTAATATTGGCAGCCAAAAACCGCGACTTTTTTCAGTTTTTTTGCGTATAACTCGAAAACGGGGCCTGGACACTTTAGTAGTAATTAAATTAAAGAAGACAAAAATTCTGCGTAGATTAAAAAAAAGTTTGTTAAAATCGGTCCAAATAGACAAGTTTTTACAAAGCGATCAAAAAATAAAACAAATAGCCATTGTTATGTTTGGTTTGTTTATTGATATTTAGTAAGGAGGAACAGAAGAGAATGAATGAAAAAATAAATTCTCTAAAAGTAATACAACACGTTTAGAATGTTCTTTGAGGAGGTCGGGTGTGAAAGTGGATTAATTCTACAAAGAGAGCGAACGCGCGTTCCGTCTCAAATACTTTTCATATCTCACCCACTTTTTACACGTTAAATGAGAGAAGACGCTATCGTTGAAGAAATTAGTTGTGTTTTTTTTAGACAATTTTCAGCAAAATACCAACATTTTTTTGTTTTCAAAAACACATTTTTTGTTCCTAAAATTCCAAAATGGTAAAATCAACATGTTAAACAGCCACCAATTTTTTGTCAAAACCTTAAAATCAACATTTTAAGAGCCAATTTTTTTATCCTAAAAAACTCAAAATTTTATAAGAGCGAAATTTTCGTCGAAAACCTCAAAATCAAAGTTTTAGGAGTCAAATTTTCGTCAAAAACTTCAAAATTAAGGTATTAAGAGACAATTTTTTGCGTCACATAAACCTCAAAAATCAACATTTTAAGGCTATTTTTCGTAGAAAAAGCCTTTAAATTTTTTATAAAAAACCTCAAAATCAACCATTTATAAACCCCAAATTATCGTCATAAAACTTCAAAATTAATGTTTTTAGAGACAAGTTTTCGTTATATGAAAACCTCAAAATCACAATTTTGAGGATATTTTTCGAGAAAAAAAAATTTAAATTTTTTTTTTTTTTTTTTATCAAAAGCTCAAAATTAAGGTTTTAAGAGCCAAATTTTGGTCAAAAACCTCAAAATTGATGTTTTAAGATTATTATTGTTCGTTATAACCTCAAAATCAACAATTATAAAGCCAAATTTTCCTCAAAAAACCTCAAAATCAACGTTTTAAGAGCCAAAATTTTCGTGAAAAACATGAAAATCGAGGTTTTAAGAGACGATTTTCCGTCAAAAACCTCAAAGATAACATTCAAAACATAATTTACTACAAGAAAAAATAGGCTTTTTTTTAAAGATATTTCTTCAAGAAAATTTTTTTTTCTCAAAAAAGCCATAAAGATGGTGAAGTTGTTTACGCAAAAAATACTCTACTTTTGTCTTGTCTAGCTTTTATAGCCAAGTTTCTAAAGAGTCTGCATAGCTAGATGTACACTGAAATGTAATTTTATTTATTTTATGTTACAAGCAGAGAAAACATTGGTTTCCAATCAAGAAAAATGAATGTGAAGACTAAAAAAACGACTTAAAGGAATTTTTCGACAAAAAAAAATGCCTCTGAGGGACTAAATCTTGATTCGACCGCTACCCACTTCACTATCACTTTCATCTGTCTAAAATTACACCTCATCTCCACCTTTTAAAAACGATTTTGTCTTCACTTTCTTTCGAAACCACGCCCTAATGCGTTTTTGGGCAAGAATAAACCTCTGCCTGGCACGAAATCCTTTTTTAAACTTTTATGAGGGGAACGTAGGCAGGTTTATGGATGAAGAAAGAAAAGTTACTCTAGTTTTAAAGCTTTTGAAAAAAAAAATTTCTTATATGCGGATTTTAGCTCTTATTTTCTCATCAGAGCCCCCTTGCCTCTATGCGGATTCAGAAGTTGACAAGACTGGAGTTTCTTATGGAAAGAAAGGATTTTTTTATTGTTTTCCTGATTCAAGGGGTCTGCGGTTGCTAGAGATCGAATCCAAACGTCTTAGAGAGCGAGAAAAGTCCCGGGTGGATTTCCAGAAAAGAATGGCAGAAAAAAAAATCAGCTTTCACGGTTTTCCTCTTGTTTTCTGTGTATTTATTGAGAGATAATAATATAATCCCCATCAATGCGATTTTTTTTCCTTCCCAGAATGTAAACTGGGACCCGGGAGTCTTTTTCTCCTTGAAGAATAACGCTTTTGGGGAGATGTTTTCCGATTCTCACGCATCGATTAAAGTTACGTCGACGGGTTAATTTGAACTAGTTTCGTCTTATTGAGAACGAGGTTGGCCAATTTCTTCGAATCGAACAAACAAAACAAGCAAAAAACTATCAATTTAAGACCGAAAAGTTTCTCTGCGGGAATGTGTAGGGGTTGGTTCCCTGATAATAGAAAAAAAAAAAGTTCTTAATTTTTGGGTTTTTCGCTAATATCTCGAAAACCGTAGGTTTTAGGCGAAAATGTTTTAATCACAAAATTAAAGCTTATTAAATTGTCTACAATTTTGAACAAAACGGTTTTTTTGTAGGACCAAACGTATCTGAGCTACGAGGCGACAAAAAAACAATATTTTTAATTTTTACGTCTGAAGCAGGGAAGACTTCATCTAATCAAAAAATTGTATTTAAAAAAGTTGTAGAGGATTCAATTACCTTTTAAAACCAACTCTTAAAAAACAATAAACGATCAATACGTAGGGTAAGTTCAGAAAAATTAAAAAAAAAAAGTTTTACTCGGAGTTGTTTTTAAAAGGTAATTAAATTCTCTACAACTTTTACGAAATAAACTTTATGATTAGATAGTCTTCCCTGCTTCAGAGGTCAAAATTGAAAATGCCGTTTTTTTTTTGTAGCCTCTTATCTCAGATAGGTTTGGTCCTACAAAAAATCCGTTTAGTTCAAAATTGTAGGAAATTTAATAATCTTTAATTTTGTGCTTAAAATGTTTTCGCATACGACTTACTGTTTTCGAGATATTGGCGAAAAACCAAAAAATCGCCTTTAAACTTTTCCTCCCCCAGTCCTAGAATGACAAGACTAATCTAAAAGTGAGAATATTTTGTAATCGGCTGAAAACGTTGAGTGTAAAAAGATTCGTTAATAGAAAACCCATCAAGAATAGAAAATAAAAACACTCTTCCTTAATCGTAGGCGCAAGACAAATTAAAAAGACAAAATTGAAACAATGACTAATGAAAAATTCAGCAAAAGAAACTTTCACAAGTGGGACTTAACTGGGTGGGAGAACGGGATTGTAAAGCCAAGCCCAAGGTTACAAAGATTAAAAGCAAAAATCACACGTGTACGTCATACGAATATCGTAAATAATAGTTTTTACCTAGTAAACCATTTTAACTTTTTTAAATTGCATCAGAACCTCTCAACGTAATTTCGCTATAAAAAAGCGAAGGGGAAGAAAATTACACTTTCAGAAAAAGGCATTCTTCTTCTGATGGACCTACGCCTCTGACCACAACCGCGATCTAATCATCCAATTAGAGCGAAGAAAAAAGAATGCAATAAAGACATTCAAAAAGATGTTTTAATAAAGAATAAAAAAAAACGTCTTTTAAGGTCGGTATGAATCAACGGTAAAAGTGAAAATGAACACTCCCTTCTTTTCAGTTCAAAATGTCCTTCATACAATTTTTTAGCTTCTAATTTAATTCATTTATGACGATTCCAAAAGTGACATTATACTGCTTTTTCTGGCAAAGATAGACGGAAAATTCCGACGAAAACAATAAATTAGGCCTAATTAGTAAACTTCATATAGTTTATTAATTTTAGGTTGGACAGTGACAAAATCGTGCTTTCCTCATGGTTTATAGCATAAAAATAAGTTTTTTTCGAAAAACTTAAATTTTTAAACAAGGTGTCAGTGACTTGAAATACTGGTTTGCATCCAAGGTTGTATTAATAGGTTATCTTGCGGTAAAGCATAAATAGGATGATTGAAAAGAAAAAAAATCAGTGCACAATGGGATAGAACTTTTTTTTTGTTTAAAAAATCTGTAAATTCTGAAGCAATTAGAGACACCGGACTACCGCCAATTTATTCAGAAATGGTTCCTCTTTATACTGTTATAAGGGCAATATGGTGGTCATTAACTAGTATAAGGTTGAAGTTGGTTTTTTCTTGGTTTTTTGGAAAAACGTCTATAAAACCCTCAATTGCGCTATTTGTCTTTTTTTTTTCTCCAGAAATCAGAAATTTTATTGTAACTGTAATAGAAGTTTTGTTTTTTTTGTCGAATTTTTTAAAGTTTTATTTTATTTTTAAACTTAAAACCCCTATAACTCCCATTCTATCTAATGAAACTTGACAATCTAACTTACAAAAACTGAACAAAAAGTTAACATCAAAGCATAGGAACAGCTTCCTCTACGTCTGAATTAAATACCAAGACATGAAAAATCAAAACTTTAGGAATGGCATTATCTGCCAGAATTTTGACGTTACGAAAAAAGTATCCAAGTAAACCACCCTTAATTTTAATCGAGGAATCGATTAACATCAATAACTTTTGGATCGGACATACAGGGTGTTCCAGAACGACCCTAACTTATGAGTAAACCCTATGTTTTGACAAGAGAAATCGATTTTACGCTTGATTTCCTTTAACTTTTACTTAAAACACTTTTTGATAGGACCAAACGTTCGGGAGTTATACTGGTTTAAAGTTAAAAAAGGACAAACTTTAAAAAATTCGTAAAAAATTTTCTATTACAGTTAGAAAATTTCTGCTTTCTGGAAAATTTAAAGGACAAATAGCGCTACAAATTGCCACCAGCTGGATTTCGATATCATTAAAATTAAGGGTTTTATAGACGTTTTTACGAAAAACCAAAAAAAATCTTTAACCTTATACCTTATACCACCAATCATATTGCCCTTATAACAGAAGAACCATTTGTGAAGAAATTGGCGCTAGTCCGGTGTCGCTAATTGCTTCTGGAGTTACAGATTCAGGAATTCAAAAAAGCCGGGAATTTCATAACAGTTGACATTTAAATTGGTGGTGACTAACTTAAAATTATGAAATAACCGATAACCGGAATCTATCAATGTACGTTTATGAGTAATAATTCATAAGAATCCATTTAAATTCTTTAGAGCAGAATATTTGTAGTTGCATAATAGAAGAGGAAAAATTATGGTTGGCTACGATCCTAAAACTACTATCCTACTAAGAATCTAGGAACGAGGTAGCGTTCCGCCCAATAAGAAAACTGAAACAGCTTATTTAAAGAAATTTTTTAGGTATTTAAAAAGAAAAACAGGATTTTTTAGCCTTCAGAACAAGTTTTTAGCAAACCATAAAGGTTTTGGATTTTACAAAAGTCATAAGAGAACTTTTGGATATAACCAAAATATGAGAACTATTTTGGGAAAGGACCCGGCTTGGAGACTTTAACGCGTTGTAGGGAATACGTCATTGACTGCATTTGAAATATTGTTTTTAAAAAAAATAACGGAAATATGTCTAAACGAAAGAAAATTTCACATTTCCGTGAATCTGGATGGTTGATATGATAAAAAGTTAAAAGTTGAAGATAGACGTAAAAGGTTACCTTGAGAGGAGGGAATCCCAGTGGTGTGGACAGGAAAAGCACTAAAGTTAGACTGAAGAAGTGGAAGTGAGATTGGAGAAGGTGCGTTTCTGGTGCGGCAGGCTGCGGAGTGCGGAGTCCGGGACGGTGGAGACTCCCACTCCGAGTCGAGAAAGCGAAAACTTCCAATCCAAGCCCCCGAGTTCGAAAACGAGTTTCAAGGACTTCGCCCATGACCCTACTCAAAACAAACCTTTCACATCCCTCTTCTTTTTCAAACTTTTTTTAACGCCACATTCGAGAATTCCCATGTAATCTCTTCTCCAAAGAACATGACGAATCTTGACCAGAAGACAGGCCTCTTGTGTAATCTTTTTGCTTCTTCAGTTCGATTAGTCATTTGAATTTGGCCTGATAAAAGTAGCATAAATGATTGATATCATGAAAATGATCTCTCACTGGCAACCTGCCATTGAATGCTATCGTCATTGCAAAAGTGGAATAGTGGCTTCTCAAAAGGAAGAGGTCGACTATTCACACGGATTTGCTTTTCTGCGTGTTTTTAAAGGTCGAAGGAAATGGATGCGAAAGAATTCTAAAAGAGACAAAGAAAGAGGTGGATCCGTTCTAATTAAACGTTTTCACATCGAAGACCTGCGTGTACACTTTTGGAAAATGAAACTACTCTAATTTTCACCAGTTCTACTTTCGTTTGCTTCTTCGATGGACAATTTAGAATAATTCATTACTGCTGTTGAAGGTTTGTGGCTGCCACATCAGATTGGACCATCAGGAAAGTTCGTGGAAGCTTCTGGACTAAATGGAACATTCCAGAAAGTTCTAGATCAATCCGGAACCAGAGTTGCCAGATTTGGATAAAAGTGGCCCAATTTGCCATAAATCGTCCAAAATGGGCACACTGTCAAAAGGCCAACTTTGTGAGATAACAGGGTTGCCAGATTTGGTCGGATAAAAGTAGCCCAATTTGCGATAAATCGCCCAAACTGGCGACACTGTCGAAAGCCCAATTTGGTCAGATTACAGGGTTGCCAGATTGGGCCTTTAAAAAGTAGCCCAATTTGCGATAAATCGCCCAAAGTGGCGACACTTTCCAAAGCCCAATTTGGTCAGATTACATGGTTCCCAGATTGGGCCTTCTAAAAAGTAGCCTAATTTGCGATAAATCGCCCAAACTGGCGACACTGTCGAAATCCCAATTTGGTCAGATTACAGGGTTGCCAGATTGGGCCTTTAAAAAGTAGCCCAATTTGCGATAAATCGCCCAAACTGGCAACACTGTTCAATAGCCCAATTTTGTCAGATTACAGGGTTGCCAGATTGGGCCTTTAAAAGTAGCCCAATTTGCGATAAATCGCCCAAACTGGCAACACTGTTCAATAGCCCAATTTTGTCAGATTACAGGGTTGCCAGATTGGGCCTTTAAAAAGTAGCCCAATTTGCGATAAATCGCCCAAACTGGCAACACTGTTCAATAGCCCAATTTTGTCAGATTACAGGGTTGCCAGATTGGGCCTTTAAAAAGTAGCCCAATTTGCGATAAATCGCCCAAACTGGCAACACTGTTCAATAGCCCAATTTTGTCAGATTACAGGGTTGCCAGATTGGGCCTTTAAAAAGTAGCCCAATTTGCGATAAATCGCCCAAACTGGCAACACTGTTCAATAGCCCAATTTTGTCAGATTACAGGGTTGCCAGATTGGGCCTTTAAAAAGTAGCCCAATTTGCGATAAATCGCCCAAACTGGCAACACTGTTCAATAGCCCAATTTTGTCAGATTACAGGGTTGCCAGATTGGGCCTTTAAAAAGTAGCCCAATTTGCGATAAATCGCCCAAACTGGCAACACTGTTCAATAGCCCAATTTTGTCAGATTACAGGGTTGCCAGATTGGGCCTTTAAAAAGTAGCCCAATTTGCGATAAATCGCCCAAACTGGCAACACTGTTCAATAGCCCAATTTTGTCAGATTACAGGGTTGCCAGATTGGGCCTTTAAAAAGTAGCCCAATTTGCGATAAATCGCCCAAACTGGCAACACTGTTCAATAGCCCAATTTTGTCAGATTACAGGGTTGCCAGATTGGGCCTTTAAAAAGTAGCCCAATTTGCGATAAATCGCCCAAACTGGCAACACTGTTCAATAGCCCAATTTTGTCAGATTACAGGGTTGCCAGATTGGGCCTTTAAAAAGTAGCCCAATTTGCGATAAATCGCCCAAACTGGCAACACTGTTCAATAGCCCAATTTTGTCAGATTACAGGGTTGCCAGATTGGGCCTTTAAAAAGTAGCCCAATTTGCGATAAATCGCCCAAACTGGCAACACTGTTCAATAGCCCAATTTTGTCAGATTACAGGGTTGCCAGATTGGGCCTTTAAAAAGTAGCCCAATTTGCGATAAATCGCCCAAACTGGCAACACTGTTCAATAGCCCAATTTTGTCAGATTACAGGGTTGCCAGATTGGGCCTTTAAAAAGTAGCCCAATTTGCGATAAATCGCCCAAACTGGCAACACTGTTCAATAGCCCAATTTTGTCAGATTACAGGGTTGCCAGATTGGGCCTTTAAAAAGTAGCCCAATTTGCGATAAATCGCCCAAACTGGCAACACTGTTTAATAGCCCAATTTTGTCAGATTACAGGGTTGCCAGATTGGGCCTTTAAAAAGTAGCCCAATTTGCGATAAATCGCCCAAACTGGCAACACTGTTCAATAGCCCAATTTTGTCAGATTACAGGGTTGCCAGATTGGGCCTTTAAAAAGTAGCCCAATTTGCGATAAATCGCCCAAACTGGCACTGTTCAATAGCCCAATTTTGTCAGATTACAGGGTTGCCAGATTGGGCCTTTAAAAAGTAGCCCAATTTGCGATAAATCGCCCAAACTGGCAACACTGTTCAATAGCCCAATTTTGTCAGATTACAGGGTTGCCAGATTGGGCCTTTAAAAAGTAGCCCAATTTGCGATAAATCGCCCAAACTGGCAACACTGTTCAATAGCCCAATTTTGTCAGATTACAGGGTTGCCAGATTGGGCCTTTAAAAAGTAGCCCAATTTGCGATAAATCGCCCAAACTGGCAACACTGTTCAATAGCCCAATTTTGTCAGATTACAGGGTTGCCAGATTGGGCCTTTAAAAAGTAGCCCAATTTGCGATAAATCGCCCAAACTGGCAACACTGTTCAATAGCCCAATTTTGTCAGATTAAAGGGTTGCCAGATTGGGCCTTTAAAAGTAGCCCAATTTGCGATAAATCGCCCAAACTGGCAACACTGTTCAATAGCCCAATTTTGTCAGATTACAGGGTTGCCAGATTGGGCCTTTAAAAAGTAGCCCAATTTGCGATAAATCGCCCAAACTGGCTACACTGTTCAATAGCCCAATTTTGTCAGATTACAGGGTTGCCAGATTGGGCCTTTAAAAAGTAGCCCAATTTGCGATAAATCGCCCAAACTGGCAACACTTTCAATAGCCCAATTTTGTCAGATTACAGGATTGCCAGATTGGGCCTTTAAAAAGTAGCCCAATTTGCGATAAATCGCCCAAACTGGCACCTTTCGAAAAGTAGTCAATTTGCCCAACTTTGTAAAAGTACGGTTTCTCAGATGGGCCTTTAAAAGTGCCCATTTCCATAATCTTCCAAAATGGGCACATTGTAAAGAGCCCAACTTTGTAAGATAACAGGGTTAACAGATTTGGTCTGATAAAAGTAGCCCAATTTGCGATAATAGCCCAAACTGGCGACACTATCAAAAGCCCAATTTGGTCAGACTTAACAAAAGCCTAACTTTGTCAGATATTACAGGTTTCCCAGATTTGACCTTATTAAAGTAGCCCAATTCGCCATAAATCGCCCAAACTGGCCACACTTTCGAAAGCCCAATTTGGTCAGATTACAGGGTTGCCAGATTGGGCTTTTAAAAAAGTAGCCCAATTTGTGATAAATCGTCCAACAGTGTCAAGAGCCCAACTTTGTCAGTTAACAGAGTTACCAGATTTGGGTCTGATAAAAGCAGCCCAATTTGCAATAAATCACCCAAACTGGCCACAATTTCGATAGCCCCATTCGGTCAGATTTAGCAAAAGCCCAACCTTGTCAGATTTTACAGTTTTCCCAGATTTGACCTAAAGTAGCCCAATTTGCCATAAATCGTCCAAAATGGGCACACTGTCAAAAGCCCAACTTTGTCACATGTCGCAGATATAATGGCTATTTTGGACGATTTATGGCAAATCGGGCTACTTTTATAAGATCATATCTGATAACCCTGTTATCTAAGTTGGGCTCTTGACACTGCTGCCAGTTTGGGCGATTTATCATAAATTGGGCGACCCAGTGTCCAAAAAAGGATCAAAATCGGGATAACTGGCCCTATCCGACCCTGCAGAATTGGAACAAATCAATCTACTTTTACATATTTGAAATTTCGTCTCCGGAACGGATGGAAAAACGTGAGAAGGTTATCAGGGCGTCGGAACGAATCCAAAACACTCGAGTGGTGGAATTGATAAGAAAAGAGGGATTCTGATCGGCTCTTTCTAATGAGAGGGGCCGCAGCCGGGTCCACTTTCACTTACCGGCATAACTCGTCAGGCCACATAATCTACGATTGTTTTTTAAACTTCACTTCCACGTGTTTCCAAAATACCCAAATTACTATTATTTTACCCATTCCCACATTTCAAATAGTATCGAACTCCTTTAATTGTTTCCTTGTTTAAACTAGAATTAAGACATTTCTATTTTACTCGAGTTCCGGTTATTTTTGAGAGATTTTTTGGAAATTTGAATAAATAAAAGTTACCAACATAATATTCATGAAAAAAAAGAAAACGTTTGAAATAGATATTTTAAGCCATAAATTTATTGGTGACAACTGTTTTCTATTCAAAATTGCATTTTTGCTTTGAAATATGATTTATAGGGGGCATACTTTATAGCGACAAATGATAATTATGGTGTAATAAAGAAAAAAAAGAAAGAACCTTCGATATTCTATAAGAAAGTGCCGAAAGTGAGATTGGAAGAGGCATTTGTCATCCTCTTTTTCCGTGTGTGACCTTTATTCATCGAGACTCGGATTTCTTTAAAGGCCCATCCGTGCCTACCTCGAAAAGAACTTTCCCTCTAAACGATTCCATCTGATGGGCGTTTTGATGAACCCTTTTAGTCGATCACTTTTGTTTTCTAAGGCGAGTGAACCCAAGTTCGTCGCGTTCAAGCTGAAAAACGTGACTGATATTGAAAAACCGAGACAGCTAAAGCGATGACAAAAGAACCACGGAAAGTCAGGGGTGAAAACGTCCCTTTTTGACCCTTTTTTGGGCACTAGGGGCCATTTTAACTAGATTTTGTTCTTTAGCGCAAAAAAGGCACTTGTTAGCTTGATTGTTGACCCGAGGAGACAAAATAAATGGGGTTTTCCTTTGACCTCTGAAGCAGGCTTCATCTAATCAACTGTTTCGCCAAAATCTCGAAAACCGTAGGTTGTAGGCAAAACATTTATAAGGACAAAATTAAAGCCTATTAAATTTCCTACAATTTTGATGTAATAAGATTTTTTGTAAGACCAAACGTATCTGAGCTATGAGGCGACAAAAAAAAAGGGGGGGTTTTCCTTTGACCTCTCAAGCAGGCTTCATCTAATCAACTGTTTCGCCAATATCTCGAAAACCGTAGGTTGTATTCAAAGCATTTATAAGGACAAAAATAAAGCTTATTAAATTTTCTACAATTTTGATTTAATAGGATTTTTTGTAAGACCAAACGTATCTGAGCTATGAGGTGACAAAAAAAAGTTTTCGGAAGACTTCATCTAATCAACTTTTACGAAATAAACTTTTTGATTTTTTTTTGTCGCCTCATAGCTCAGATACGTTTGGTTTTAAAAAAAATCCTATTAAGTCAAAATTAAAGGAAATTTAATTGTCTTTAATTTTGTTCTTATAAATTTTTCGTCTACAACCTACGGTTTTCGAGATATTGGCGAAAAATCGCCTTTAAGCCGGTCCTGAGGCAAAACGGCATAGGTTTCAAAAGAAAGAACTCATACTTTTAAAAAAAAGAGAGGAGGGTCATTTTCTTCATGGTCTGTTAATTAAGATGGCAATAGATGTCTCTCTAAATGACTCTTTTCTTGTTATCTGATAGCCCTAGTTTCAAAAAAAAGGCCGTTTGAGCCCATATTTTGAGGAGAAAAAGTATCGGATTCTGGTAATAAGGAAAGGTGAAGAAAGGAAAGGTCAAGGCGTTCTTAAGCGGTAGCCTGGCCGGACTCGAGGCGTATAAACGGGGCGAGCTTGTCACGAGAAAAGGCGACTCTGAAAACTTTCAAACAGAAAAACAACCACGATCTTGTCACACTTAAAACAATTACAGCGACACTTTTTTTTTTCCATGTCAACACTTGAATCTCTCCATTTTGATTGCGAAAAATGGCGGCTTTTTAGTTTTATTTCACCCTATTCTACCGGTTAGCCAAGTCTCAAGTTCACTGACATTATGGCAAGTCGATGGCCTAAGCATCAAAATATTCAAGGAGAAGACTAAAAAGAGATAAAAGTTGCCTTGTACAGAATCTCTAAGTGTCGCGTTTGCAGATGTGTCACACGGTTGGGATAGTTTTCCCCAAAAAATTGCCAAAAACCACATTTTGGATGAAAAAAAAAGAAGAGAATTCTTGAGTCAAAAAAGTGAAGAAGGGTGAACTTATTGCAGAAAAACGAAAAAAGTTCAATTTCTTTGTGTAGGGAAATGTGTAGGGGTAGTCCCCTGCCTATTGATCGTTAATTGCTTTGAAAGGTAATTAAATTCTCTACAACTTTTACTAAGTACACTTTTTTGATTAGATGACGTCTTCTATCCTTAGAGGTCAAAATAGAAAACCCCGGTTTTTTTGCGACCTCGTAGCTCAGATACGATTGGTCCTACGAAAAAATCATATTAGCTCAAAATTATAGAAAATTCAATTATCTTTAATTTTGTACTAAGAATTATTTCGCCTACGACTAACGGTTTTCGAGATATTGCAGAAAAAAGAAAAAAAAATCACCTTAAAAACGCTCCAGACGCAAAGGACTTCTTTTTGGTTAATCGGGGGACCTACCCCTTTCCGTAGATAAACAAAATACCTTTTTTTTCACCCCCAGGCTTAGATTGACTGGACTATTTGAATGTCTTGCAATGATAGGAGTTTAGAATGTTCTTAAGTTGTCAGCAGCATGCATAGCATCTAGGTCAACGAACGCATGATGGCGACTTGGGATCGTAAATTATGAATGAGTGCAATTAAAAAAAGAAAAAACGAAATGGCTCTGTATCGGTCTCGGAATCGTTGGTTTATTAATATTTCGATACGTCGGGGGTAGGGATTCGCAAGAATTAGAGCGAGTAACTGGAATAACTGCAGGTTAGCTGAACGTACTCCAGTGAAAGTGAATCCGAATTTACATGTTTCGATCGAATTCTTCTCGGAAAGATTCTTTAACGATGTTCCTTCTTAACGAGTCGACCGTTATTGGTTCGAAAACGATGAGGAAAAACAAAACCGTCATTTTCTAAATTTACAACAAATAAAAGAATACGAACCTATAAGATTGCAATAATATATTATTGATATATATTCGCCAAGGACTGTACAAGCAAATTCTCTAAGAATGAAAGGTCTTTTCGGCGCAAGTTTCTATTGTGGGCGTGTGGAACCCCAAATATGGTTGAGCCATGTCGGTGGACTCTCCATGTTTTGGAACTCAACTTGGGCCGTATTTTTTCCTCTCCAAGACGCATGAATCATACGGTATTGCAGGGTCGGATAGGTTGTTCAGTTCAAAATTGTAGAAATAGTCCAGTCAATCTAAGCCTGGGGGTGAAAAAAATAAGGTATTTTGTTTATCTACGGAAATGTGTAGGGGTTGGTCCCCTGATTAACCACAAAAAAGTCCCCAACCGAAACCCGTGCGCTTTGGCGTCTGGAGCGTTTTTAAGGTGATTTTTTTCTTTTTTTCTGCAATATCTCGAAAACCGTTAGTCGTAGGCGAAATAATTTTTAGTACAAAATTAAAGATAATTAAATTTTCTATAATTTTGAGCTAATATGATTTTTTCGTAGGACCAAACGTATCTGAGCTACGAGGTCGCAAAAAAACCGGGGTTTTCTATTTTGACCTCTAAAGGATAGAAGACGTCATCTAATCAAAAAAGTGTACTTAATAAAAGTTGTAGAGAATTTAATCAACTAGTAAAAACAACTCTCAAAAAGCAATTTACGATTATTATGCGGGAGTGAAGGTAAATTTCAAAACATTTTAAAAAAAAATTTCATTAAAAAATTGAAATTTCAAAAAAATTTATAAAAACAAAATTAAAGCTTATAAAATTTGCTACAGATTTGATTTACTAAGATTTTTTGTAAGACCAACCGTTCCTGAGCTACGAGGCGACAAAAAAGCGGGATTTTCGAGTTTTTCCTATGAAAAAAGTCAGATTTTAGAAAAGTCGGAAAAAAGCGGGGAAGGCGTTACCTAATCAAAAAAGTGTACTAAGTAAACGTTGTAGAGAATTCAATTTCCATTTAAAATCAACTATTGAGAAGCAATTAACGATCAACAGGAATGGGAAGGGGTCAATTTAAAAAAACAATTTTTTACTCCAGAAGGCCTTGCCGCCTTGTAGCTCAGAAACGTTTGGTCCTACAAAAAATCTTACTAGGTCAAATTTGTAGCAAAAATACTCTTTAATTTTGTTTTTATAAAATTTATTGAAATTTGAATTTTATTGAATGAAACTTTTTTTAATTTTTTGAAATTTACCCCCTCTTTTTTTATTTTCTCTTTTCGTGCTTAGATTGACTGGACTTAAAATTTAATAAGCTTTAATTTTGTACTTATAACCTTTTCGCCTACAACCTACGGTTTTCGAGATATTGGCAAAAAACCGAAATAATTTTCAGGGGACCTACACATTCCCGCAGAGAATCAAAATACCTAATTTTTTTCCACCCCCAGGCGTAGAATGACTGTACTATAGTAAATATGAATTAATTTGTTTTTGGCTTATTCCGTGTATATTTGAACCGTAGAAACCTTTCCTTGTGAGTCATGCGTTATTTTAAAAAGTCAACTTTTTGTAAAGAAACCTTGACTTTTGAGCCGAGCCGACATGATTTTTTTTCCTTCCCCGGCGTATATAATCTAAAAGGGCAAATCGATTTCTCATAAAAATAGCGGAAATTCGCTCTTCCTAGGGCTAGAGACGACACATGTGGGGGAAAAGACAGAAAACTACTTTTACGAGAATGCCAGGATCAAGGGCGTCACCACTTTCACCTTCTTTTCTGGCCGGATAAATATCTTGTCTGGTCCCGATCGAGAGTGAACTGAAGCGGATGTACCTTATTAATGAAATACATAGACTACCACAGGGGCTGACTGGGACCTTAGGGTGTGGGTGGGTTTTCAGTTAAGGGGGCGCAGAAAATTGCTATTTTCTGGAAAACTTGGGAAATAACTTTTTCAATTCTGAAAATTAGGCATTTATAACTGTTGATTTTGTGGTTTTTGACGAAAATTAGGCATCATAAATGATGATTTTGTGGGGTTTTTTGACGGAAATAAGGCTCTAAAAATGTTGACTTTGAGGTTTTTGACGAAAATTTGGCTTTTTAAATGTTGATTTTGAAGTTTTAGGACGAAAATTAGGCTTAATAAATGTTGATTTTGAGGTTTTTGACGAAAATTGGCTTTAAAATGTGTTTTGTGGGAAATTGCTTAAAATGTTGATCGAGGTTGGCGAAAATTTGGGCTTTACAAATGTTGGTTTTGAGGTTTTTGGACCGAATTAGGCTTTAAAAATGTTGATTTTGAGGTTTTTGACGAAAATTAGGCTTCATAAATGTTGATTTCGAGGTTTTTTGACCAAAATTGGGCTTCACAAATGTTGGTTATGAGGTTTTTGACGAAAATTTGGGCTTTACAAATGTTGGTTTTGAGGTTTTTGGACGAAAATTAGGCTATAAAAATGTTGATTTTGAGGTTTTTGACGAAAATTTGGCTTTTTAAATGTTGATTTTGAGATTTTTTGACGAAAATTAGGCTTCATAAATGATGATTTCGAGGTTTTTTGACCAAAATTGGGCTTTACAAATGTTGGTTATGAGGTTTTTCACGAAGATTTGGCTTTTTAAATGTTTATTATGAGGTTTTTTGACGAAAATTAGGCTTTTTAAATGTTGATTACGAGGTTTTTGGTCGAAAATTAGGCTTCATAAGTGTTGATTTCGACGTTTTATGACGAAAATTAGGCTTTACAAATGTTGATTTTGAGGTTTTTCACGATAATTTGGCTTTATTAATGTTGATTTTGAGGTTTTTTGACGAAAACTAGGCTTATTAAATGTTGATTTTGAGGTTTTTGGACGAAAATAAGGCTTCATAAATGTTGATTTCGAGGGTTTTTTTTGACGAAAATTAGGCTTTACTAATGTTGATTTTGATGTTTTTCACGAATTTTTGGGAATATTTGCCAAAAAATAAATAAATAAATAAATAAAATAAACATAACCCGGGGGGCGCGGGTGGGTTCTGTCCACCCGCCCCCTCCGGGCCAGTCCGCCCCTGGACTACCATATTACAGTCATTATTTTTATGAATAAAATAAATTTTTTTTCCATGCCATCATCTAGTTTTTTAGGTTTACGAGGGCTTCTTTATTTGACACGATTAAAACAGAGAATCATCTACTTCTCACATTAACGCGCAACTCAACCTTTTGTTCCTTTTTTTTCTGGAGAAGACGTCTCGATTCTCTCCTAATTAGTAATTAGTTATAAAAGATTAGTTCCTCGAAACGATCGCACTTATATTATGTGAACAGGAGGCGATTATAGGCTTGGGAGCCGGACGTATGCGTACTTCCTTCAGGAAAATTTCGTTTTTATCGAATAGGGAAATAAAACCATAAAAACCATTTCTTTTCTTCCTTATTAAATTTGCCAGAAGACTGGAAACATTTTAGAAAGGAAGAAAACGCTTCACTTTCTGCTGATATTCTAATTATAAAGCTCGTGTATGGGGCAATAGTTGAGGGAAACCTCGGATTCTTGGGCGACCTCGTCCTGGGTTACTTGCTATTTTAAGATCGGTGCCCATTAGCGAAGGGATTTTGACCAAAATTGTTTCGTAATCGAAAATAATTGTTTCCAATTTAGGTGACCTTGTCGCGTTTAAGCACTTGAAAATGTCATCGCAGGAGTCACAAGGTTTTTCAAATATTTGAGCAAAACATGAGAGAAACGACCTAAGATGACAAGCCTTTTAAGAGAAAGTATTAAAAAAAAATTTTTTTACTGTCGGGAATTCCATGCCGCCCACAGACGAAAAAGACTAGATCTTGTATGTAAAGCAAATGAGTCAAAAAAGTGAAGGACCCCCCCTTTGGTGAAGCCGAAAAAAATATTTTGATATCCCAAAAATGACCTCGGATTCTTATTTTTCGCCTGAAAATGGTCAAAAAACACGTTTTGGATGAAATCAAAAAATGAAAATTTTCAAGCCCAAAAAGTGAAGAGAGGTCCCCCTTGGTGAGGTCGAAATAAATGTTTTGATATAACAAAAACGACTTCGGATTCTTATTTTTCGCCCTAAAACTGGTCAAAAACCACATTTTGGATGAAATCAAAAAATGAAAATTTTCTAGCCCAAAAAGTGAAGAAAGGTCCCCCTTTGGTGAGGTCGAAATAAATGTTTTGATATCCCAAAAACGACCTCGGATTCTTATTTTTCGCCCTAAAAATGGTCAAAAAACACATTTTGGATGAAATCAATAAATGAAAATTTTCTAGCCCAAAAAGTGAAGAAAGGTCCCCCTTGGTGAGGTCGAAATAAATGTTTTGATATAACAAAAACGACTTCGGATTCTTATTTTTCGCCCTGAAAATGGTCAAAAACCACATTTTGGATGAAATCAATAAATGAAAATTTTCTAGCCCCAAAAGTGAAGAAAGGTCCCCCTTTGGTGAGATCGAAATAAATGTTTTGATATCCCAAAAACGACCTCGAATTCTTATTTTTCGCCCTGAAAATGGTCAAAAAACACATTTTGGATGAAATACAAGATGAAAATTTTTGCGTTGAAAAAGTGAAAAATGGTCCCCCCTTTGGTGAAGCCGAAAAAAATATTTTGATGTCCCAAAAACGACCTCGGATTCTTGTTTTTCGCCCTAAAAAACTGTCAAAAACCACATTTTTTATGAAATCAAAAACTGAAAATTTTCTAGCCCAAAAAGTGAAGAAAGGTCCCCCTCTTGGTGAGATCGAAATAAATGTTTTGATATACCAAAAAGACCTCGGATTCTTGTTTTTCGCCCTGAAAATGGTCAAAAAACACATTTTGGATGAAATCAAAAAATGAAAATTTTCTAGCCCAAAAAGTGAAGAAAGGTCCCCCCTTGGTGAGGTCGAAATAAATGTTTTGATATCCCAAAAACGACCTCGAATTCTTGTTTTTCGCCCTGAAAATGGTCAAAAACCACATTTTGGATGAAATAAAAAAATGAAAATTTTCTAGCCCAAAAAGTGAAGAAAGGTCCCCCCTTGGTGAGGTCGAAATAATGTTTTGATATCCCAAAAACGACTCGGATCTTGTTTTTCGCCCAAAAATGGTCAAAAACACATTTTGGATGAAATAAAAGATGAAAATTTTTGCGTTCAAAGAGTGAAGAATGGTCCCCCCTTTGGTGAGGTCAAAAAAAAATTTTTTATATCCCAAAAACTATTTCGTATTCTTGTTTTTCACCCTAAAAATGGTCAAAAACCACATTTTGGATGAAATCAATAAATGAAAATTTTCTAGCCCCAAAAGTGAAGTAAGGTCCCCCCTTTGGTGAGGGAAAGAAAAAAGTTTTTATATCCCAAAAACGACCTCGGATTCTTTTTTTTCAGCATAAAAATGGTCAAAAAACATATTTTGGATAAATAAAAGATGAAAATTTTGCGTTCAAAGAGTGAAGAATGGTCCCCCCTTTGGTGAGGTAAAAAAAAAAAAATTTTTATATCCCAAAAACTATTTCGCATTCTTGTTTTTCACCCTAAAAATGGTCAAAAACCACATTTTGGATGAAATCAATAAATGAAAATTTTCTAGCCCCAAAAGTGAAGAAAGGTCCCCCTTTGGTGAGATCGAAATAAATGTTTTGATATCCCAAAAACGACCTCGGATTCTTATTTTTCGCCCTGAAAATGGTCAAAAAACACATTTTGGATGAAATACAAGATGAAAATTTTTGCGTTGAAAAAGTGAAGAATGGTCCCCCCTTTGGTGAAGCCGAAAAAAAATATTTTGATGTCCCAAAAACGACCTCGGATTCTTGTTTTTCGCCCTTAAAATGGTCAAAAACCACATTTTTTATGAAATCAAAAACTGAAAATTTTCAGCCCCAAAAGTGAAGAAAGGTCCCCTCTTGGTGAGGTCGAAATAATGTTTTTGATATAACAAAAAAGACCTCGGATTCTTGTTTTTTCGCCCTGAAAATGGTCAAAAAACACATTTTGGATGAAATCAAAAAATGAAAATTTTCTAGCCCAAAAAGTGAAGAAAGGTCCCCCTTGGTGAGGTCGAATAAATGTTTTGATATCCCAAAAACGACCTCGAATTCTTGTTTTTCGCCCTGAAATGGTCCAAAAACCACATTTTGGATGAAATAAAAAATGAAAATTTTCTAGCCCAAAAAGTGAAGAAAGGTCCCCCCTTGGTGAGGTCGAAATAAATGTTTTGATATCCCAAAAACGACCTCGGATTCTTGTTTTTCGCCCAAAAATGGTCAAAAAACACATTTTGGATGAAATAAAAGATGAAAATTTTTGCGTTCAAAGAGTGAAGAATGGTCCCCCCTTTGGTGAGGTCAAAAAAAAAATTTTTTATATCCCAAAAACTATTTCGTATTCTTGTTTTTCACCCTAAAAATGGTCAAAAACCACATTTTGGATGAAATCAATAAATGAAAATTTTCTAGCCCCAAAAGTGAAGTAAGGTCCCCCCTTTGGGTGGAAAGAAAAAGTTTTTATATCCCAAAAACGACCTCGGATTCTTTTTTTTCAGCATAAAAATGGTCAAAAAACATATTTTGGATTAAATAAAAGATGAAAATTTTTGCGTTCAAAGAGTGAAGAATGGTCCCCCCTTTGGTGAGGTAAAAAAAAAAAAATTTTTATATCCCAAAAACTATTTCGCATTCTTGTTTTTCACCCTAAAAATGGTCAAAAACCACATTTTGGATGAAATCAATAAATGAAAATTTTCTAGCCCCAAAAGTGAAGAAAGGTCCCCCTTTGGTGAGATCGAAATAAATGTTTTGATATCCCAAAAACGACCTCGAATTCTTATTTTTCGCCCTGAAAATGGTCAAAAAACACATTTTGGATGAAATACAAGATGAAAATTTTTGCGTTGAAAAAGTGAAAAATGGTCCCCCCTTTGGTGAAGCCGAAAAAAAATATTTTGATGTCCCAAAAACGACCTCGGATTCTTGTTTTTCGCCCTAAAAACTGGTCAAAAACCACATTTTTTATGAAATCAAAAACTGAAAATTTTCTAGCCCAAAAAGTGAAGAAAGGTCCCCTCTTGGTGAGGTCGAAATAAATGTTTTGATATAACAAAAAAGACCTCGGATTCTTGTTTTTCGCCCTGAAAATGGTCAAAAAACACATTTTGGATGAAATCAAAAAAAGAAAATTTTCTAGCCCCAAAAGTGAAGAAAGGTCCCCCTTTGGTGAGATCAAAATAAATGTTTTTGATATCCCAAAAACGACCTCGAATTCTTATTTTCGCCTGAAATGGTCAAAAAACACATTTGGATGAAATACAAGATGAAAATTTTTGCGTTGAAAAAGTGAAAAAATGGTCCCCCCTTTGGTGAAGCCGAAAAAAATATTTTGATGTCCCAAAACGACCTCGGATTCTGTTTTTCGCCCTAAAAACTGGTCAAAAACCACATTTTTTATGAAATCAAAAACTGAAAATTTTCTAGCCCAAAAAGTGAAGAAAGGTCCCCTCTTGGTGAGGTCGAAATAAATGTTTTGATATAACAAAAAAGACCTCGGATTCTTGTTTTTCGCCCTGAAAATGGTCAAAAAACACATTTTGGATGAAATCAAAAAATGAAAATTTTCTAGCCCAAAAAGTGAAGAAAGGTCCCCCCTTGGTGAGGTCGAAATAAATGTTTTGATATCCCAAAAACGACCTCGAATTCTTGTTTTTCGCCCTGAAAATGGTCAAAAACCACATTTTGGATGAAATAAAAAAATGAAAATTTTCTAGCCCAAAAAGTGAAGAAAGGTCCCCCCTTGGTGAGGTCGAAATAAATGTTTTGATATCCCAAAAACGACCTCGGATTCTTGTTTTTCGCCCAAAAATGGTCAAAAAACACATTTTGGATGAAATAAAAGATGAAAATTTTTGCGTTCAAAGAGTGAAGAATGGTCCCCCCTTTGGTGAGGTCAAAAAAAAAATTTTTTATATCCCAAAAACTATTTCGTATTCTTGTTTTTCACCCTAAAATGGTCAAAAACACATTTTGGATGAAATCAATAAATGAAAATTTTCTAGGCCCAAAAGTGAAGTAAGGTCCCCCCTTTGGGTGGAAAGAAAAAGTTTTTTATATCCCAACGACCTCGGATTCTTTTTTTCAGCATAAAAATGGTCAAAAAACATATTTTGGATAAATAAAAGATGAAAATTTTTGGCGTTCAAAGAGTGAAGAATGGTCCCCCCCTTTGGTGAGGTATTTTATATCCCAAAAACTATTTCGCATTCTTGTTTTTCACCCTAAAAATGGTCAAAAACCACATTTTGGATGAAATCAATAAATGAAAATTTTCTAGCCCCAAAAGTGAAGAAAGGTCCCCCTTTGGTGAGATCGAAATAAATGTTTTGATATCCCAAAAAACGACCTCGAATTCTTATTTTTCGCCCTGAAAATGGTCAAAAAACACATTTTGGATGAAATACAAGATGAAAATTTTTGCGTTGAAAAGTGAAAAAATGGTCCCCCTTTGGTGAAGCGAAAAAAATATTTGATGTCCCAAAACGACCTCGGATTCTTGTTTTTCGCCCTAAAAACTGGTCAAAAACCACATTTTTTATGAAATCAAAAACTGAAAATTTTCTAGCCCAAAAAGTGAAGAAAGGTCCCCTCTTGGTGAGGTCGAAATAAATGTTTTGATATACCAAAAAAGACCTCGGATTCTTATTTTTCGCCCTGAAAATGGTCAAAAAACACATTTTGGATGAAATACAAATGAAAAGAAAATTTTCTAGCCCCAAAAGTGAAGAAAGGTCCCCCCTTTGGTGAGATCGAAATAAATGTTTTGATATCCCAAAAACGACCTCGGATTCTTGTTTTTCGCCTGAAAATGGTCAAAAAACACATTTTGGATGAAATACAAAATGAAAATTTTTGCGTTGAAAAAGTGAAAATGGTCCCCCCTTTGGTGAAGCCGAAAAAAATATTTTGATGTCCCAAAAACGACCTCGGATTCTTGTTTTTCGCCCTAAAAACTGGTCAAAAAACCCACATTTTGTATGAAATCAAAAATGAAAATTTCTAGCCCAAAAAGTGAAGAAAGGTCCCCCTTTGGTGAGGTCGAAATAAATGTTTTGATATCCCAAAAACGACCTCGGATTCTTGTTTTTCGCCCTAAAAATGGTCAAAAAACACATTTTGGATGAAATCAAAAAATGAAAATTTTCTAGCCCAAAAAGTGAAGAAAGGTCCCCCCTTGGTGAGGTCGAAATAAATGTTTTGATATCCCAAAAACGACCTCGAATTCTTGTTTTTCGCCCTAAAAATGGTCAAAAAACACATTTTGGATGAAATCAAAAAATGAAAATTTTCTAGCCCAAAAAGTGAAGAAAGGTCCCCCTTTGGTGAGGTCGAAATAAATGTTTTGATATCCCAAAAACGACCTCGGATTCTTGTTTTTCGCCCAAAAATGGTCAAAAAACACATTTTGGATGAAATAAAAGATGAAAATTTTTGCGTTGAAAAAGTGAAGAATGGTCCCCCTTTGGTGAGGTCGAAAAAAATGTTTTGATATCCCAAAAACGACCTCGGATTCTTGTTTTTCACCCTAAAAATGGTCAAAAACCACATTTTGGATGAAATCAATAAATGAAAATTTTCTAGCCCCAAAAGTGAAGTAAGGTCCCCCTTTGGTGGAAAGAAAAGTTTTTATATCCCAAAAACGACCTCGGATTCTTTTTTTTCAGCATAAAAATGGTCAAAAACCACATTTTGGATGAAATCAATAAATGAAAATTTTCTAGCCCCAAAAGTGAAGAAAGGTCCCCCTTTGGTGAGATCGAAATAAATGTTTTGATATCCCAAAAACGACCTCGGATTCTTGTTTTTCGCCCTAAAAAGGGTCAAAAAACACATTTTGGATGAAATCAATAAATGAAAATTTTCTAGCCCAAAAAGTGAAGAAAGGTCCCCCTTTGGTGAGATCGAAATAAATGTTTTGATATCCCAAAAACGACCTCGAATTCTTGTTTTTCGCCCTAAAAAGGGTCAAAAAACTTATTTTGGATGAAATCAATAAATGAAAATTTTCTAGCCCCAAAAGTGAAGAAAGGTCCCCCTTTGGTGAGATCGAAATAAATGTTTTGATATCCCAAAAACGACCTCGGATTCTTGTTTTTCGCCCTAAAAACTAGTCAAAAACCACATTTTGGATGAAATCAAAAAATGAAAATTTTCTAGCCCAAAAAGTTAAAAAAGGTCCCCCCCCCCCTTGGTGAGGTCGAAAAAAATGTTTTTATATCCCAAAAACGACCTCAGATTCTTGTTTTTCACCCTAAAAAGAGTCAAAAACCACAATTTGGATGAAATCAAAAAATGAAAATTCTTGAGTCGAAAAAGTGAAGATGGGTCCCCCCTTTGGTGAGGTCGAAAAAAATGTTTTTATATCCCAAAAACGACTTCGGATTCTTGTTTTTCACCCTCTAAATGGTCGAAAACCAGATTTTGGATGAAATCCAAAGTCCAAGGAAAACATTTTTATTGCGTTTTACCTAAGTAATTATATTAAATTAATTTTAAAAGGCGATATCGAAACAAATGGTTTCACAACAGCAGTTCTCACGCTGGTTAAAAAGTATTCATGAAATAGGACAACGTCGCCTCTACACGTAATTCGTAAACGAGCTTTTTTGATGTTTCTAGAACAATGACTCATAACTCATAAAATAGTGGCTTTTTCTTTTTATTGTTTACTTAGTTACAGTTTTCTTTTCAAACCTCTTTCGTATTACAAGAATCGATTACTGTTTTTAAGCTATAAAAGACTTTCGCCACATGTATGTTCTATTGAGGACGTTTCTTCCGTTGTTGGACGGATTGCGTAGGAAAAAAAAAAGAAAGAAAAATGCCATCGAGAAAGAACCTTAAAAGAGCTCCTCTCCTAGTATGTCTTTACTTGAATGTTCATTTCTACGCACGAACGACTCTGGACAGAAGTGCGAACATATCTGGCTACATAAGTACCTTGACACACAACGTAAGGACGTAATAGTTCGCAGGGAAGAAAAATCAGACTCGTCATTTCTCATAAAATGAGGTATTTATTGTCAGAATGTAAAAATGAGTTTTTGATTTCTTCGTACAAAATCGTCCCTTCCTATGGAACAATTCAAGATCCGTTCTTCTTTCACCCTTAAAATGGTCAAAAACCACATTTTGGATGGAATCAAAAAATGAAAATTCTTGATTCGAAAAAGTGAAGAAGTCCCCTTGGTGACGTCGAAAAAAAAAAGAAAAAAAAATTTATATAACAAACACGATCTCGGATTCTTGTTTTTCACCCTAAAAAAGGTCAAAAACCACATTTTGGATGAAATCAAAAAATGAAAATTCTTGAGTCGAAAAGGTGAAGAAGGGTCCCCCCTTTATTTAGGTGGAAAAAAATGTTTTTAAATCCCAAAAACGACTTCAGATTCTTGTTTTTCACCCTAAAAATGGTCAAAAACCACATTTTGGATGAAATCAAAAAATGAAAATTCTTGAGCCGAAAAAGTGAAAAAGGGTCCCCCCTTTGGGTCGAAAAAAAAAAAATGTTTTTTTATCCCAAAAACGACCTCGGATTCTTGTTTTTCACCCTAAAAAGAGTCAAAAACCACATTTTGGATGAAATCAAAAAATGAAAATTTTCTAGCCCAAAAAGTGAAGAAAGGAGTCCCCCCCTCCCTGGTGAGGTCGGAAAAAAAATGTTTTATATAACAAAACGACCTCGGATTCTTGTTTTTTCACCCTCAAAATGGTCAAAAACCCCTACAATGGAAAAAATGAAATCGAAAAATGTCAATTCTCGAGCAAAAACCGAAAAAGTGATGAAGAAAAGGGTCCCCCCTTTGGTGAGGTCGAAAAAAATGTTTTTATATCCCAAAAACGACCTCAGATTCTTGTTTTTCACCCTAAAAAGAGTCAAAAACCACATTTTGGATGAAATCAAAAAATGAAAATTCTTGAGCCGAAAAAGTGAAGAAGAGTCCCCTCTTTGGGTCGAAAAAAAAATGTTTTTTATATCCCAAAAACGACCTCGGATTCTTATTTTTCAGCATAAAAATGGTCAAAAACCACATTTTGGATGAAATCAAAAAATGAAAATTCTTGAGCCGAAAAAGTGAAGAAGGGTTCCCCCTTTGGTGAGGTCGAAGAAAAATGTTCTGAAAAAAAAGTCCCTGGATGAATGCGGAAATTAAAAAATGAAAACAAAAATCAGATACGTTCTTGAAAATTGGTTGATATCTGCGGGTTAATTAGAAATCTGAGTCAAAAATGAGGTTGATTTCAATGGGATTTTTGCTGACCAACATTTTAATGAAACAGCATGAAAATTTTCACTATCGAAAAGGAATTAGGTTTTTTGGATCACAACCTTATAATCAAAAACAACACGATGAGCCCTTTTTAGCTTGATTTTTGATCCTTTTTGGACACTAGGGGCCCTTTTAACTAGATACTAATCATTTTTGACAAATATGGCACTTTTTAGCTTGATTTTTGACCCTTTTTGGATAATAGGGACCCTTTAAATAGATACTAATCCTTTTTGACAAATGGGGCCCTTTTTAGCTTGATTTTGACCCTTTTTGGACACTAGGGGCCCTTTTAACTAGATACTATTTTCCTTTTATGACAATGAGGCCCTTTTTAGCTTGGTTTTTGACCCTTTTTGGACACTAAAGAGCTTTTAACTAGATACTATTCCTTTTATGACAATGAGGCCCTTTTTAGCTTGATTTTTGACCCTTTTTTGACACTAGGGGCCCTTTTAACTAGATACTAATCCTTTTTGACAAATAGAGCCCTTTTTAGCTTGATTGTTGACCCTTTTTGGACACTAGGGGCCCTTTTAACTAGATACTACTCCTTTTTGACAAATAGGGCCCTTTTTAGCTTGATTTTTGACCCTTTTTGGACACTAGGGGCCCTTTTAACTAGATAATAATCCTTTATGACAAATAGGGCCCTTTTTAGCTTGATTTTTGACCCTTTTTGGACACTAGGGGCCCTTTTAACTAGATACTAATCCTTTTTGACAAATAGGGCCCTTTTTGGCTTGATTTTTGACCCCTTTTGGGCATCTAGGGGCCCTTTAAATAGATACTAATCCGTTTTGACAAATGGGGCCCTTTTTAGCTTGATTTTTGACCCCTTTTGGGCACCTAGGGGCCCTTTTAACTTGATACTAATCCTTTTGGACAAATAGGGCCCTTTTTAGCTTGATTTTTTTTTTATCTTTTTGTACACTAGGAGCCTTTTTTTTTTATCCATGTTGGACACTTAAGGGCCCTTTTTTAGCTTGATTTTTGACCCTTTTTGGGCTTAAGGGGCCCTTATGACTACATTCCTTCTTAGTGTATCGGTCCCTGGAGACACTGGACTTAATTTTTTATACTTGACGTTGAATGAACTTTCTAATTTGATTACGAATTCTTATCGGAGAAATAATTCGAGACAATGCAGAACGGGACAGAAAGGTCGAAGGGGCGGAACTTGAAGGGAAGAAAGTTGATTTTTATTAATCAACCATGACAATCGGAGATTAATCTTTTTCTAGTAAGTTCATTCGCACGCTGTCCTCAAGTTTCTTGGATCGGATTCTGGTGAACGTGGGGGAGGCTGGCGGAACTAGTGTGACCTCGACTCGCGGAGAAAGAGTACCATCAACCACTCGCAAGTTGGAAGAAAGTGAAGTTCTTAAGGTGAGAGGGTGTAGAAGAAAGGAGCCTTTTCCCCTCTCCTAGAGCTCTTATTAAAAAAATTTAAAAACAAAAGAATGGTGCCTTTAATTTCAACAATGAAAGGAAAAGTCCATTTTATTTATTTATTTTTTTTTTTACATATATTCTCTGATAATTCTTCTTTTGAAAAAGAACTTTCTACCCAAATATCTAATATAGCTAAAAGTGATACCAGCCACCGTAAGACGAAAAACCTGTTTTTGTTTCGCCGTTTCACTCCATCAGATGCGAAGACTGAAGGTCACTATCCTCGCCCACTGCCCCTGTCAATGTCTTTTAGAAAGTTTTGGCCATACCTTTTAATCTCAAAAATAATGTTTGGATTTTAAACGCACGTAGCGCATTTAGCGTAACGGCCACGGTCACAGAAAAGCTCGGAAATATTCCGAACAGAAAATCTCATTCCTGGGATTAATGAAGCAGCATTTTTTAGGCTGAAGGTGAATTTCTTCACCAAATGAGAAAGAAGTTGGAAAGAATTTAAAACGTCTAGGGTTGGATAAGTGGGACCTAAGTGTCCAAAAAAGGGTCAAAAATCAAGCTAAAAAGGGCCCTTTTCATAGTAAAGGAACAAAATCTAGTTAAGAGGGCCCCTAGTGCCCAAAAAGGGTCAAAAATCTAGCTAAAAAGAGCTCTTTTCATAGTAAAGGAACAAAATCTAGTTAAGAGGGCCCCTAGTGCCCAAAAAGGGTCAAAAATCTAGCTAAAAAGAGCTCTTTTCATAGTAAAGGAACAAAATCTAGTTAAGAGGGCCCCTAGTGCCCAAAAAGGGTCATCTAGCTAAAAAGACAGGTGTCTTTTATATAAAAAAATAAAATCATCAGTTGATATTAAAAACTAAAAGTAGAAACAGTAACTTATTTACTTAAGCTTTACTACCTCGAAACTCTACAGGCCCTTTTCATAGTAAAGGAACAAAATCTAGTTAAGAGGGCCGCTAGTGTCCAAAAAGGTCAAAAATCAAGATAAAAAGGGCCCTATTTGTCAAAAATAATTAGTATCTAGTTAAAAGGGCCCTAGTTTCCAAAAAGGATCAAAAATCAGGCTAGAAAGAGCCCTATTTCTCAAAAAGGATTAGTGTTTAGTTAATAAAAGGGCCCCTAAATTCCAAAAAGGGTCAAAAATCAAGCTAAAAAGGGCCCTTTTCATAGAGAAAGAAAATATCTAGTTAAAAGGGCCCCTAGTTTCCAAAAAGGATCAAAAATCAAACTAAAAAGGGCCCTATTTGTCAAAAAGGAATAATTTCTAGTTAAAAGGGCCCTATTTGTCAAAAATGATTAGTATCTAGTTAAAAGGGCCCCTAGTTTCCAAAAAGGATCAAAAATCAAACTAAAGGACCGGTAGAAAGCCCGTAGCACATTTTTGCAAACTTTAGACAGACATATCTCCGCCATTTTGTCGAATTTCAAAAATCGCTCTCGTCACTTTCAAGATAACCACGAAAGGAAGATTGTGTGAAAATTTCGTGAAAATCGGATGAAAATTGTGGCCGTGAAGTGTTCCGGAAAAAAAAGGCGACGGACGGCCGGACGGCCGGACGGCCGGCACCACAGACAAAGTCATGTCCGGCAAAGATCAAAAGTCAGTTTGACCCTAGGGGGTCTGGAAGACCCTTCCCCAAAAACCCGAATCCGACGGTAATACAATAACTTCTCTTTGAGAAAGTTAAAAGCTCCCTATTTGTCAAAAAACAGATTAGCGTCTAGTTAAAAGGGCACCTAGAGACCGAAAAAGGTCGATAATCAATCTAAAAAGGGCCCCTAATGTTCGAAAAGAGTCAAAAATGGAGCTAAAAAGGGCCCTATTTGTCAAAAAAGGATTATCATCTTAAAAGGGCCCCTATTGCCACTAGACTGGCCTGGCCCAACTTATTGCACCCAAAACGAGCATATTAGGGGTTCAACGTAAACTTTCATAAATGTACCATGGAAGTGAACTTTGAACATTTTTGCCGGTCAAATTACCTACTTAAAATTCAAAATGAGGGAACCTGAAGTTGATAATTAGCTTGTTTCAAGGCAAACCAATTTTTCCCCCCTGATTTGCCAACCGAAAAGACGCCGCTAAATAAGAAACTTACATAAATAAAATACAAAGAAGACGCAACAAAAGTTTCAAGTCGTGTTATCATTTGCTAATTTATCGCACGGACGGGTAAAAATGAGTGAAATAGTCGAGCAAATGGTTTTCCGCATTGGGAAAGAGATCAAAGAATGTTATGCAAGGAAAGAGAGAGAGAGAGAGAGAAAGAGATGGAAAAATTGTCTAGGGTGGTTATGAGAATAGAAGAATGGACATTAAAGCTTGCATGGGTTCACTGTCTCGGGAATAAAAGGGAGGCACGCTCGGTCGGAGTAGGAACGAATCGTAAATCGATCGGCGAAAAGGTTAAAACCAGATGAAAGTTCGAATTCGAGAAAGAAATAAAAAAATCTCGAGGTTTTGAAAATTTCAAACCGAAATTTGCTTTAATGGATGCTTATCACGATGAGTCTAAACCACGTGCGAAAACTGAAGCCGAAACGAGAATCCTCGGCGGTTTAGATTTAGCTCGTAAACTGGTAACCTTTGTCACGATTTAGAACTTTCTAGGGCATCTAAAATACCTTTCACCTGTCCATTTATCGAAAACATACAATTAATCTTTTATTTTTCCACTGGGGCAGGACAACATAGAGGTTATTGACATTTTTTTTCTTGATAACCTTTGTTAGACACGTTTTAGACCTTTTTGGACACTAGGGGCCCTTTTTAGCTAGAATTTTGATATTTTTTAGACACATTTTAGCTCAAAGTTTGATCTTTTTTGGACATTATGGGCCCTTTTTTATCTAGGTTGTTGATCTTTTTTAGATACTAGGGCCCTTTTAGCTTGATTGTTGATCCGTTTTTGGACACTAGGGGCCCTTTTCAGCTAGGTTTTTGATCTTTTTTGACATTAGAAGCTCTTTTAGCTTGAACTTTGATCCTTTTTAGACACTAGGAGCCCTTTTAGCTTGATTTTTAATCCATTTTGGGACACTAGGGGCCCTTTTCAGCTAGGTTTTTGATCTTTTCTAGACACAAGGGGCCTTTTAGCTTGGTTTTTGATCCATTTTGGACCCTGGGGGCAGTTTTTATCAAGGTTTTTGATCCTTTTTAGACACTAGGGGCCCTTTTTAACTAGGTTTTTGATCTTTTTTGACACTAGGAGCCCTTTTAGCTTGATTTTTAATCCATTTTTGGACACTAGGGGCCCTTTTCAGCTAGGTTTTTGATCTTTTTTGACATTAGAAGCTCTTTTAGCTTGAACTTTGATCCTTTTTTGACACTAGGAGCCCTTTTAGCTTGATTTTTAATCCATTTTGGGACACTAGGGGCCCTTTTCAGCTAGGATTTTGATCTTTTCTAGACACAAGGGGCCTTTTAGCTTGGTTTTTGATCCATTTTGGACACTGGGGGCAGTTTTTATCAATGTCTTTGATCCTTTTTAGACACTAGGGGCCCTTTTTAGCTAGAATTTTGATATTTTTTAGAAACTTGAGGCCCTTTTAGCTTGATTGTTGATCCATTTTTGGACACTAGGGGCCCTTTATAGCTAGGTTTTTGATCTTTTTTGACACTAGAAGCCCTTTTAGCTTGAACTTTGATCCTTTTTTGACACTAGGGGCCCTTTTAAGCAAGGATTTTGATCTTTTAAAGACACCAGGAGCCCTTTTAGCTTGATTTTTAATCCATTTTTGGACACTAGGGCCCTTTTTAGCTAGAATTTTGATATTTTTTAGACACTGGGGGCCATTTTAGCTCAAAGTTTGATCTTTTTTTTTGACATTATGGGCCCTTTTTAAGCTAGGTTGTTGATCTTTTTTGGCACTAGGGGCCCTTTTAGCTTGATTGTTGATCCATTTTTTGACACTAAGGGCCCTTTTTAGCTAGGTTTTTGATCTTTTTAGACACTAGAAGCCCTTTTAGCTTGAACTTTGATCCTTTTTAGACACTAGGAGCCCTTTTAGCTTGATTTTTAATCCATTTTGGGACACTAGGGGCCCTTTTCAGCTAGGATTTTGATCTTTTCTAGACACAAGGGGCCTTTTAGCTTGGTTTTTGATCCATTTTGGACCCTGGGGGCAGTTTTATCAAGGTTTTTGATCCTTTTTAGACACTAGGGGCCCTTTTTAGCTAGGATTTTGATCTTTTTTAGAAACTAGAGGCCCTTTTAGCTTGATTGTTGATCCATTTTTGGACACTAGGGGCCCTTTATAGCTAGGTTTTTGATCTTTTTTGACACTTCAAGCCCTTTTAGCTTGAACTTTGATCCTTTTTTGAACACTTGGGGCCCTTTTTAGCTAGAATGTTGATATTTTTTAGACACTGGGGGCCATTTTAGCTCAAAGTTTGATCTTTTTTTGACATTATGGGCCCTCTTTTAGCTGGGATGTTGATTTTTTTTAGACACTAGGGGCCCTTTTAGCTTGATTTTTGATCCATTTTTTGACACTAAGGGCCCTTTTTAGCTAGGTTTTTGATCTTTTTTTTTTTTGACACTAGGGGCCTTTTAGCTTGATTTTTTATCTGTTTTGACACTAGGAGCCCTTTTGGGCAAAGATTTTGATTTTTTTTGGACACTAGGAGCCCTTTTAGCTTGAACTTTGATCCTTTTTAGACACTAGGGGCCCTTTTAGCTTGATTACTGATCCATTTTTTGACACTAGAGGCCCTTTTTAGCTAGGTTTTTGATCTTTTTTGACACTAGAGGCCCTTTTAGCTTGATTGTTGATCCATTTTTGGACACTAAGGGCCCTTTTTAGCTAGATTTTTGATCTTTTTTGATACTAGGGGCCCTTTTAGCTCGAACTTTGATCCGTTTTAGACACTAGGGGCCCTTTTCAGCTAGGTTTTTGATCTTATTGTTATCTTATACACAAGGGGCCCTTTTAACTTTATTATTTTTCTTTTGACGAAGCCCTTTTTAGCTTGATTTTTTATCCTATTTTGGACACTTCGGGGCCCTTTTTATCCTTTTATACAATAGGAGCCATTTTTACCTCGATTTTTGGACATTATGGACCCTTTTAGCTAGTTTTCCTTTACGACAAAAAAAGGCTCTTTTTTCTTGATTTTAGATCGTTTTTTGAACACGAGTTTTAGATTCCATTCTTTTGCGACGAAATGGCCACAGCTTGATTTTAGGCATGACTTCGTAAGTATTCAGTATTCGGATTTTGTATTCAGTATTAGTCTTAGTATTCAGTATTCGGAAGTATTCTTTTTGTTTTTTCGAAGGATGGGGGATGGGCCGGGAGTGTGATTATTTTCCCAGGCCGGTTATCTGATAGGACCCTTAGTAGGAAGCTTCAGATTTGAGCTCATGTGGTTATTTTCGCAAATAGGTTATCATTAATTTCGAGCGAACGAATGGTCGATTGAAATGTATTGTGTTGGGTGTAAGATGTTGGAAAGATTGAAGACAATGAACGGAAGATGGTTCAATGGTTGACATCGGAGTGTGAAACGAATCTTTCTGCCATTGTCCATCATGTTCCTGACCACCCATCGTCTTTCAATCCCACTCGTATCGCCTACGCCTCCGATGACAAAAGCATCCCGCAAATCAAGCCGATTATTTTCCTTTTTATTCTTTTGTCCCCCTACATTGTTTCTTCCAGACAGAAGGGGAAGAGGATCAGAAAAAAAAAGTAAGCCCGAAGAATGGTTGCGGCTTAAACGCTTGTATTTTTTCGGAAGTATTCATTGTTGGCCAAGTAACAATAGGCAGGTAAAAGGGCGGGGGGAGGGAGGATTTCTCCAGTTTTCCTGTCTAGCCCAAGTCTAATTATTGTACCATTGTATAGGATTGCGCAAAAGTTAATGAAACCTTCGGCAATGGACAATGGTCGTCGTTTTGATAAATTCCGCGATGAACGTTTTGACAGAACTCAACCGACCATCAGATCACTGCAGATTTCATCTTCCTTTTCAAAACCTAATTCTTGAGTAGAAGCCTTTTTACCACTCTTCTTAAGTTTCTGAAAATGGCATTATCTGCCAGACTTTTGACCTCACGAAAAAAAGTATTTAAGTAAACCCCCCTTAATTTTGAGCAAGGAATCGACTGGGATCAAGAAAATTTGGATCTGACTAACAGGGTGCTCCAGAACGACCCTAACTTCGTTATTTTCAGAGCAAACCCTATGTTTTAACAAAATAAATCGATTTTACGCTTGATTTCCTTTAATTTTTACTTAAAACACTTTTTGATAGGACCAAACGTTCGGACAGTATTCGTAACTCCAGTTTGGCAACCAACTTGAGCACCATATTTCCCAGAGGTATAAGAGTGTACTTAAGGCCCCGGTTTTAGTATTCTCCGATTATCTCCGGTTCTACTCAAAATTTTTTAACAATTTTTTTTTAAATTTCATAGATTTTTAAATGCCGAACTACTAATGTGCTCCAAAAAAATAATTTTCCAGATTTTTTATTTTATTTCTTGTATAAATTTAAAAAAATCAAATTCGACTCCATTAAAAGTATCTTTAAAAATTATTAGAAAAAACGAGACCAAAAAGTCGAAAATCGGTTCATAAGTTCGGGAGCAAATCGGAGAATAAGATTATTATATTTTTTCTCCTAGCGAAATATTTTTTAGGAGCACGCTAGTTGATCGCCATTTAATTAAAAAAGATTAAAAAAATGAAAAAATTTTCACAGAAAAATTTTGAGTACAACCGGAGATATAGGTTCGGAGATAGCTAAAACCTTTCAGTAAACCCCCCTTAATTTTATGCAAGGAATCGACTGGAATCAAGAAAATTTGGATCTGACATACAGGGTGCTCCAGAACGACCCTAACTTCGTTATTTTCAGAGCAAACCCTATGTTTTAACAAAAGAAATCGATTTTGCGCTTCATTTCCTTTAATTTTTACTTAAAACACTTTTTTATAGGATCAAACGTTCGGACAGTATTCGTAACTCAAGTTTGTTCCTATCAACCAACTTGAGCACCATATTTCCCAGCAGTTTAAAGAGAATTTCTGAAGACATGTCCCACTGTGCTCCATTCTCTCAGCAACGTCATCAGCCTTATCCCACAATCACTCTATTTTTCTTAAGAACCATTGATTCTGGTTTTCTTCATGACCTAGTTACAAGACTGGTTAAAAGAGAATTATTTTTCTAAAAAGTAGCAATCATGGAGTCTGTGGGTTTTCATCCATATTTCTGTTAACTTTTCGAACATTTCTTAAGGACGTGAGGAGGCTGCCACTATGACTTATCCGGCTCACATGTGGTGAATGCCATCGATAGTCGAAATTGGAGTCGGATGGAGAAAAAATGAAATAGAAAGTAAGTGTAATATTGAATCCATAGTTCAACCTTGTTTTTGAAAGGGAAATTAAGCTAGAGGGCCGATGGGGATGGTTAGACGGATGTGACGTGAAAGGAATGTGGTAGCATCAAAATCGGGAAAGTGAACTTAAAAAGGCTTCTCCGGAGAGATACAACTTTCCAAAAGCTACCCTAGGAACTAAGTCCTTCCTTAAACATAACGAGCCAATAAAAGGCCAAAGACTCGAGAACTCGTTTATTCTCAAAATTCTGTAGAGGCGAATAGGGTGTGGAAAACAAAGGATTTAACTTCCTGAATCGAAAATTCTTAACCTTGGCCAAGGCGAATAATTTTCAACTTTTTTACCCTTTTTGACCAGGATCACGTTCTCGGTGAATCGAAAGCCCACGTTTAGTATACGCCCTCTTTTACCGCAATTTTATCAAGGTCCAAGAACGGGAGTCGAATATCATTTTCTGGAACAACACACCGGTAAATCGATTATCAATTTTGATAGAAAAAGAATAATATTTACATTTTTAACTTCCTCAAAAATATAAAAATCGTGTTGCACAGATCTAATCGAAGAACCTCAGGAAATATTGTTGATAACATTTTACCTTTAACATGGACTGTAAGGACTCGTAATGTCCTTATTTGTAAGGACAAGCAGCCCAATGACTCTCGAATTCCGCCAAATATGCAGCAAGGATATATCTAGAGGGATATTTTTTTCCACTCGCGAAAAAAGCTCCGAACCAAAATGCAGCAGGTTACGTTTTGAATGTTTACTTTAAGGTTTTTGACAAAAGAAATTGTACTTAAAACATTGATTTTGAGGTTTTTTGACAAAAAAAATTGGCTCTTATAACCACGATTTGGAGGTTTATGACGAAAAATTGTCAATAAGTTGATTTTGAGGTTTTTTGACGAAAATTAGGCTTTACAAATGTTGATTTTGAGGTTTTTAACGAAAAATTGGCTCTAAAAATGTTGATTTAAAGGTTTTTAATGAAAGTATTGGTCCTGGAGCTTGCCCAGAGACACGAACTTTCTCAAAGGTCTACAGATTTCGGAGGATCCATAAATTTCGGGGGAAATGAATCCTTTTTTTCTAACATAACTTGAATTTGGTGATAATTTTCTAAAAATGGGACTAATTTCACTCAAACACATTATAATTACCTAATTAGTTAATTAATTTTTGGAAAAAAATAATTTTGCAATCATAACTTGAATTTGGTGATAATTTTCTAAATATGGGACTAATTTCACTCAAACACATATAATTACCTAATTAGTTAATTACTTAATTAATTAATTATTTTTTGGAGAAAAAATTTTTTCAGTCATAACTTGAATTTGGTGATAATTTTATGAAAATGGGACTAATTTCACTCAAACACATTATAATTACCTAATTAGTTAATTAATCAATTAATTAATTAATTTTTGAGATTTTTTTTTCAATCATAACTTGAATTTGGTGATAATTTTATGAAAATGGGACTAATTTCACTCAAACTCAATGTAATTACCTAATTAGTTAATTAATAATTAATTAATTTTTGAAAAAAAAATTTTTTTTGCAATCATAACTTGAATTTGGTGATAATTTTATGAAAATGGGAAAATTAAGTTAATTAGTCATAATTACCTAATTACATAATTAATTACCTAATTAGTTAATGAAATTTAATCGGGATCACGTGAAGATTATTTGGTTAAAATTTGGTGAAGATCGGACCGGTAGAAAGCCCGTAGCACATTTTTGCAAACTTTAGACAGACATATCTCCGCCATTTTGTCGAATTTCAAAAATCGCTCTCGTCACTTTCAAGATAACCACGAAAGGAAGATTGTGTGAAAATTTCGTGAAAATCGGATGAAAATTGTGGCCGTGAAGTGTTCCGGAAAAAAGGCGACGGACGGACGGACGGCCGGCACCACAGACAAAGTCATGTCCGATAAAGATGAAAAGTCAGTTTGACCCTAGGGGGTCTGGAAGACCCTTCCCCAAAAACCCGAATCCGACGGTATTACAAAAATTCTCTTGGAGGAAAGTTAAAAATATAGCCCTGACCCAATATTACGGTCATTTGGAGAGAATTTTGGGAGATATTTGCAACATGCCTTATAACGCCTGCACCACGCCCCATGGCCCCTAGGGGCGCGCGTCCCCCAGTTTGTGAACAACCCACTGCAGAGAATGTTGTATCCATTGACATTTTTTACGCACGATCTAGTAGAGAGAAATCGAGTTAATCGAGCAAAATGCGGATATGAAATAAGATAGGGGACAGGTAATACATAGATGACACTTTTACACTTCCGCAATCACGTGAGTGTGAAGGCGTTTGACCTCTACTACACTACTACTCAGGAGTCGAAAAAACCAAGCTGTATTTCGGTTTGTGCCTCATAAGTCACATGAACTAAGCGTTTCGTTTTATGGGTCAAAAACGCACTCTATTCATATTGTAGGGGCATAATAAAAATTCAACGGACTTTACAATATTAGATTAGTTTCCCAGGTAACCTACTGCTCATATCGAGATACGTTAATTTGTTTAATGTCTGTTTACTACCTATAGGTAGGTATTATGTGCAACGGTTTTGGTGAAGATCTATGGTTTACTTTGTTTATTGAACTATTGGTTTCTCAACCTAACTATGGTTGTACTTTATTGGCTCAATGCCAATATAGTCCAGTTCGCCCAGAGCAAAGCAGGAGGTCTGCTGACACAAATTGGGACTTTTTGGAACTTTGTTTACAGTTTTTTGGTGGCTCTCTGTGGGATGACTGTGAATTTTTCAGACTCGAGAAACCTGTGCTAACACAGGAGGGCCGAACAAACCATAGCTGAATTTTGCGGCCCGGTTTTTTGACCTATAAGTCCAGTAAACTAAGCGTCGTTTTATGAAAAAACTCCACCTCTATCAAATTGTAAGAGGCATAAAAATTTTCACAATTTACAATTTAATTAATTTTCCCGTACCCTTACTGACTTATCGAGATACGCCCCTATCTAAGTTTGGAGAATTACACAGACAGATGGTTTGGCCTAATAGCGCTGGACTAATAGGCAAAGCCATAAAAAACAAAATGGTTCGGTTCCTTCTGAGAAGAAAAAAATGGTATGTCTGGACAAGAGAGAGCAATGGTCGATTCGCTTTGTCACACGTCAATTTAGTCAAAGATATTTTAATTAAAAGGTATAATTTTTTAAGTTTTTCAATGACGGAAATTTCTCCACTCTATCTGGTCCGCGTGTTGACGGGAAAAGATCGCCTGACTCTCCCCACCATGACAAATGCTAAAAACTAGTCGGGAGCGAGATCTCACGCAGAGTCATGAGTTTCCTGCCGCTCCTATTACCCACCAAGATGCATCGTAGTAACCATGCAAAAGTGCAAAATATCATTGAATTAAATGTTAAAGTCCACAGTCTACAGACCAGTGAGGACCCAAAAAATTGGTCCATTTGGTCGAAAAGTGCTCCGAACTCGCATCGGTTATGAGCGGTTCTCCGCTGCACGCACAATTTACACAAAACTGGAAAATTTTGACCATCGATAATCTCCTGAACGGCCGAACTATCTCGACGCCGGAAGGAAAAACTCGTTAGACGCAGAATGTTGAAAACTTTCAGTGTGACTTACGGTCAACGCTCGCTAGTTTTTACCTAAAACCTATAATTTTTGGAGCTAGCAGGTCAACTAGTTGTTCGATTTAGACGTTTTTTACCCGACTGGACTGACGTTGTGGGGATACGAAAACTTATATTAGAACCTAATGGTGCCGTGGACTAGCCTTTTGGCTAAATTCGCCCTAATTTTGTTTTTTAATATTTTGTGGTTTTTGAACTTTTATTGATGCTTTACATAATTTAGGATGGGGGTGGTTCCTGTTCGGATAATCCACAACAGCATAAAACAAAATAAATAATTTTTGTTAAATTTCAAAAAATTTAAGTGTGATGCCGCGGTAAGACAGACTTGTCTATTGGACCGATTGATTTTAGCAAACCTGAACGACGCACATATCGTTTTCTTTAATCAACAAACAAGTGTATTTCAAAAAGGTCCCGTTTTCGATTTATACGCAGAGAAAACTGAAAAAAGTCGCTGGTTTGTTGGTCAGCACCAATTGGGCACCATTAAAACATGAATCTTTTGGACCGACACTTTGTGTAGGATAGGGCCCACTACCGTTCACAAAGAGAATGCGCTTCACAAAGTGAGCCTAGCACTGAGGAGCTCTAGACTCATAATGGAAAAATGAGGTTTTAGCCGATGAACAAAAACAACTGGCGAGAGAGTGCGCAGAGAAACGCACACGACACGGGCGATAGGTGGTACAACCACGTGGTGTGTTATCACACAGCAGCCAACCCACATTAGCTCAGTCAGCACGTGTACAGACGCTCCTATTTGGCGGACGTTAAGTTAAACGTGAATTCGAAGATAAATCAGGTTACACGGTCAATAGGCGACAAATTTCTTAAATGAACAAAAACATTTTTTAGTTTGCTGATTTAGAGTAAATCCTGTATGTTGGAAGACGAAAATGGTGAAGATTTAAGTAATGAAAGACGAAGGCGTTTCAAGGCTTCTCTGTACCTGATGGGAAACACATCCGAACCCAAGAGTCCAAAGTCGAGCTCATCCAGCGTGATGACATTTAGAAAAATGTGTCGAAACGAAGGTGGAATATGAAGATAAGGGAGGAAAAGGATGGTGAGTGTGGAGCGTCGGGGAGCGAGGTCCGAGAGAAATAACGCCGAGGGACGCGAAAACGTCGTCGGCGCAGCAGCTGGGAGCTCTCTTCTGGCTACGAGGCGGCCACCCCAAATCAAAGCGCACAGGAGGAAAATCGAAATGAACTCACTCACTACCCAAACGTTATCATCATTTCGTCCCTTTGATCGATCAACCGAAAACTTTTACACAGCGGACCACGCACACTTTAAATACACGTCAGCGTTTTTACAGCATCATAATTAAGTGAATCCCATTTTCATTCGGAGTGGGATGAATCACACATTGACCCCGGTCATAAGAACCAATATTTTCCGTAATTACCTAAAATCGACATTCACAAGAGCAATTTTTGTACACATACAAATCAACATTTTTAGAGGTCCAATTGTCATGAAAAAACAATGTTTTAAGAGCCCGAATCTTCATCAAAAAAAACGTCGAATCAACATTTTATAATAGCCAATTTATTCGTCAAACAAAAAACCTTTCGACACACACAATAAACATTTTTAGATGTCCAATTTTCATGAAAAACACGTTTTAAGAGCCCCAATCTCATCAAAAACCTCAGAAGAATCAACATTTTTAACAGATAAGGCACGCCAATTTTTCGTCCAAAAAACCTGAGAACTAACAATTTGAGATGGTCGCATATTCATACAAACCACAATTTTTTAGAAGCCCAATCTTCGTCAGAAAACTTCGAGAATCACGTCATAAGTAGCAATTTTTCATCACCAAAAACCTTATATCGACATTTCATTTTTGAGAGCGCAATTTTTGTACACACACATGAAAATCAACATTTTTATGGAGTCTAATGTTCATGAGAAAACAGTTTTAAGAGCCCAATAAACTTCATCAAAAAACTCAGATCAACATTTTATTTAAGATAGCCACACTTTTTTCGTCAAAAACCTTTGTAAATCACATTTTTAGAGTCTAATTTTCGTCAAAAAACCTAAAATAAAAATTTTTTTAGAGTCCAATTTTCGTCAAAAAAAAGTTTTTTAAAGAGCCCAATCTTTGTAAAAAAAAAAAAAAAAAAAAAAAAAAAAAAACAAAAAAAAACACTCAGAATCAACGTCATAAAGATGCCAATTGTTCGCCAAAACCATAAAAATCAACATTTATAGTACCAATTTATTTCGTCAAAAAAATATAAATCAACAGTTTTAGAGTCCACATTTTCATGTGAAAAACAAGTTTTAAAGATCTAATCTCTCGTTTAAAAACCTCAGAAGAAACAACGACATAGAACGTGCTGCAATTTTTCGCCACAAACCTTTGTTTAAAATCAGACATTGCAGAGAGCAATTCAAAAACTCTTCAAGAAATCATCGTTTAAAATGCCACAATGTCCTTCGTCAAAACCCTCAAAATCACATTTTTCTTTTTTCGACAGTCCACTAAGCACGGTTCGTCAAAACCCCAACTAACGTGTTTTGGTTAACGAGCCCGCATTCTTCGTCAAAAACTCAAATTCGACATTCTAGGGTCCAATTTTTCAGTGCAAAAAACTGCAAAAAATAACCGTTATATGCGTCCATTTTGATGAAAAATCTCAACAT
>JAGWEN010000993.1:0-44474 GCA_018703685.1 Orius laevigatus | reverse complement strand
TGGGTGGAAAGAGTGGGGGCGGTATAGGTGGAAGGAGTGGGATCGGTATAGGTGGGAGGAGTGGGGGCGGCAGGGTTAGGAGGAAGAGGCGACATGGGAAGGAGTGGGGGCGGCATGGGAAGGAGTGAGGGCGGCAGGGGTAGGAGTGGGGGCGGCAAGTGGAAAAAATTACCGTTCAGCAGTTATGTTAGACCAACGTTCGGCGTTCAATGTGATAAAAAGTACACCGAGAACTTCGCACGTTTCCGGGCAGACTTTGACGATTTCGGTGTCGTAGTCGCTGCTGAACCAGAATTTGTATCCTTCCATGTGGCAAATGTATTCGGAGGCTTTATAGCAAAAATGTTCGATGTCTAGACTGCTCTGGCGCACGATGGCCAACGGGCAGGAGAGTTTCGTTGCTTTGAAGTTCGATATCATCTCAAGCTGAGTGTAGCTCGAACCGTGAACTGAGACTGGAAGCGCGCAGTGGAAGCCGGGACTGATTTCATCATCGTCGACGTCAGTTATCGTCGAAATGATCTCCTGATCGGTCTCGATGTAAGTTCGGGTAAAAGCGACCGAACATCCGGACACACTTTGATGTCCCAAGCCGGACTCGACTTCTTTCTTCATGTCATCCGTCAGTTCGATTTTGGGCCTCCGTGGCGCCCTTTTCTGTATCTTTTTCGGACTTTTGTATTCCTTATTGTGTGGTTTTAAAGGTGACCATGAGTTTTGCTGGCAGTCGAGTCCGGACATGAAACTGTGGACTGTCTTCTCGCGTTTTTCCGCTTCATCTTCTACGACCCCGACGTCCCAGTCGGCGATTATCGACTTGACTATTGACGAAATGTCGGCGTTTTCGTCATAAAATTTATTGCTCAGTTTCGCTTTTTTCGGACGGATATTTTCATGGTCGTCGTCTGCGGTGAACTCGTACATCTTGTCTGCGAGCCGTCGGCGTCTGTACAACTTGAATTTCGGTTCGCAATTCATCTCCTTCATCTCTTCCGACTCGAGGAAATCGTAGACGTTCCCCGAAGGACGATTTTGATCAATCGGGACAATTAATGAATTGCTGAACCATCGTTTCGCTGGCTTGTTGGTATCGAGCAACATGAGAGCGATGTCCGAGCACGTCATGTTCCCTTCCCTGAACTTACATCGCTAAAAAACAAAATTCAAATATTTAACCTCCTCTATAATACTCACATTCAACCACGTAGTGTGTCGTTTAAATGCGAATTGTAAATAAGGACTCAGCTGCGTATATTCTACTTGTAATCCCTGCAAAAAGAAAATGAGATTACAGTTTCACCATGAATAAAAACATTTACCTGCTGAAGCTTTTTGATCAGAAGTTGGATCATCTTGCAATCCCATCCATCGGTTAAGAACAAAGAGTATTTATGAGAGCGCAAAAACGTATGAGACAACCTGAAAATAAAGGCTTAGACGTGGCAGTGAACAAATGTATGATGGGTAGGCATTGACGGAATGAGTGATGGGAAGGCAGTGGCGCAATGCATCATGGGAAGGCACTGGCGCAATGCACCATGGGAAGACACTGGCACAATGCATAATGGGTAGGCATTGACCAAAAGAATGATGGGAAGGCACTGGCGCAATGCACCATGGGAAGACACTGGCACAATGCATAATGGGTAGGCATTGACCAAAAGAATGATGGGAAGGCACTGGCGCAATGCACCATGGGAAGACACTGGCACAATGCATAATGGGTAGGCATTGACCAAAAGAATGATGGGAAGGCACTGGTGCAATGCACCATGGGAAGACACTGGCAGAATGCATAATGGGTAGGCATTGAGCAAAAGAATGATGGGAAGACACTGGCGCAATGCATCAATGGAAGGCACTGGCACAATGCATAATGGGTAGGCATTGACCAAAAGAATGATGGAAAGGCACTGGTGCAATGCACCATGGGAAGACACTGGCGCAATGCATCATGGGAAAGCACTGACTCAATGCATCATGGGGAGGCATTGACCAAAAGAATGATGGGAAAGCCCTGGCGCAATGCATCATGGGAAGACACTGGCGCAATGCATGATGGGAAGGCAGTGGCGCAATGCATCATGGGGAGGCATTGACCAAAAGAATGATGGGAAGGCCCTGGCGCAATGCATCATGGGAAGACACTGGCGCAATGCATGATGGGAAGGCAGTGGCGCAATGCATCATGGGGAGGCATTGACCAAAAGAATGATGGGAAGGCCCTGGCGCAATGCACCATGGGAAGACACTGGCACAATGCATAATGGGTAGGCATTGAGCAAAAGAATGATGGGAAGACACTGGCGCAATGCATCAAGGGAAGGCACTGGCGCAATGCATCATGGGGAGGCATTGACCAAAAGAATGATGGGAAGGCCCTGGGGCAATGCATCATGGGAAGGCAGTGGCGCAATGCATCATGGGGAGGCATTGACCAAAAGAATGATGGGAAGGCCCTGGCGCAATGCATCATGGGAAGACACTGGCGCAATGCATCATGGGAAGGCAGTGGCGCAATGCATCATGGGGAGGCATTGACCAAAAGAATGATGGGAAGGCCCTGGCGCAATGCATCATGGGGAGGCATTGACCAAAATAATGATGGGAAGGCCCTGGCGCAATGCATCAGGGGAAGACACTGGCGCAATGCATCATGGGAAGGCAGTGGCGCAATGCATCATAGGGAGGCATTGACCAAAGAATGATGGGAAGGCCCTGGCGCAATCCATCATGGGAAGACACTGGCGCAATGCATCATGGGAAGGCAGTGGCGCAATGCATCATTGGGAGGCATTGACCAAATAATGATGGGAAGGCCTGGCGCAATGCATCATGGGGAGGCATTGACCAAAATAATGATGGGAAGGCCCTGGCGCAATGCATCAGGGGAAGACACTGGCGCAATGCATCATGGGAAGGCAGTGGCGCAATGCATCATAGGGAGGCATTGACCAAAAGAATGATGGGAAGGCCCTGGCGCAATCCATCATGGGAAGACACTGGCGCAATGCATCATGGGAAGGCAGTGGCGCAATGCATCATGGGGAGGCATTGACCAAAAGAATGATGGGAAGGCCCTGGCGCAATCCATCATGGGAAGACACTGGCGCAATGCATCATGGGAAGGCAGTGGCGCAATGCATCATGGGGAGGCATTGACCAAAATAATGATGGGAAGGCCCTGGCGCAATGCATCATGGGGAGGCATTGACCAAAATAATGATGGGAAGGCCCTGGCGCAATGCATCAGGGGAAGACACTGGCGCAATGCATCATGGGAAAGCACTGACTCAATGCATCATGGGAGGCATTGACCAAAAGAATGATGGGAAAGCCCTGGCGCAATGCATCATGGGAAGACACTGGCGCAATGCATGATGGGAAGGCAGTGGCGCAATGCATCATGGGGAGGCATTGACCAAAAGAATGATGGGAAGGCCCTGCGCAATGCATCATGGAAGACACTGGCGCAATGCATGATGGGGAAGGCAGTGGCGCATGCATCATGGGGAGGCATTGACCAAAGAATGATGGGAAGGCCCTGGCGCAATGCACCATGGGAAGGCACTGGCACAATGCATAATGGGTAGGCATTGAGCAAAGAATGATGGGAAGACACTGGCGCAATGCATCAAGGGAAGGCACTGCGCAATGCATCATGGGGAGGCATGACCAAAAGAATGATGGGAAGGCCCTGGGGCAATGCATCATGGGAAGGCAGTGGCGCAATGCATAATAGGGAGGCATTGACGGAATGAGTGATGGGAAGGCAGTGGCGCAATGCATCATGGGAAGGCACTGGCGCAATGCACCATGGGAAGACACTGGCACAATGCATAATGGGTAGGCATTGACCAAAAGAATGATGGGAAGGCACTGGCGCAATGCACCATGGGAAGACACTGGCACAATGCATAATGGGTAGGCATTGACCAAAAGAATGATGGGAAGGCACTGGCGCAATGCACCATGGGAAGACACTGGCACAATGCATAATGGGTAGGCATTGACCAAAAGAATGATGGGAAGGCACTGGTGCAATGCACCATGGGAAGACACTGGCAGAATGCATAATGGGTAGGCATTGAGCAAAAGAATGATGGGAAGACACTGGCGCAATGCATCAATGGAAGGCACTGGCACAATGCATAATGGGTAGGCATTGACCAAAAGAATGATGGAAAGGCACTGGTGCAATGCACCATGGGAAGACACTGGCGCAATGCATCATGGGAAAGCACTGACTCAATGCATCATGGGGAGGCATTGACCAAAAGAATGATGGGAAAGCCCTGGCGCAATGCATCATGGGAAGACACTGGCGCAATGCATGATGGGAAGGCAGTGGCGCAATGCATCATGGGGAGGCATTGACCAAAAGAATGATGGGAAGGCCCTGGCGCAATGCATCATGGGAAGACACTGGCGCAATGCATGATGGGAAGGCAGTGGCGCAATGCATCATGGGGAGGCATTGACCAAAAGAATGATGGGAAGGCCCTGGCGCAATGCACCATGGGAAGACACTGGCACAATGCATAATGGGTAGGCATTGAGCAAAAGAATGATGGGAAGACACTGGCGCAATGCATCAAGGGAAGGCACTGGCGCAATGCATCATGGGGAGGCATTGACCAAAAGAATGATGGGAAGGCCCTGGGGCAATGCATCATGGGAAGGCAGTGGCGCAATGCATCATGGGGAGGCATTGACCAAAAGAATGATGGGAAGGCCCTGGCGCAATGCATCATGGGAAGACACTGGCGCAATGCATCATGGGAAGGCAGTGGCGCAATGCATCATGGGGAGGCATTGACCAAAAGAATGATGGGAAGGCCCTGGCGCAATGCATCATGGGGAGGCACTGACATGACATCAATGGGTTAGCATCGTGGTCTGCGCTATGAAATACGGATACCTGTGGCTAAGTGTGTCCGGTTGTTTTTTCGTTTCCAGAGAGTGTTCAACACGCATCGATAATACGTGGAGGAACGATCCGGTGTTGAATACGACACGACCTTGAGAAGCGACACAAGTTCTAGGGTCGGGAATGTATCGATGAGAGGTAAAGAAATGAGTGTGCAGAGTAAGGCCGTGGTTGAAACAAGTAAGGCCGACTCCATCGTCCCAATTTGCGGCCATTTCGTCCTCGCCAAATGAGGAAGCAACAAGCTTGCATTTGTCGCATCCGTTCAACGAAGGCAACGTCGTCATCGTGATATACGTCGACCCTTTGTACTCGACGTCCCCGTCGTCTGCCATCGGCCCACCGCCAAATCCATAAACGAGAAGACGACGGTTATCATCCGACCACTGGACGATCCCAATGCTCAGCATCTCGTTGATCCTCGCGCCGTCGAAAAGTTGAACTTCGGCTATCTTCGCGGACAACAATCCCGGCCGGAAGAGCCAAAAGTGGAGTCTATACCGATATAAAAAGGTCGGCAAATATGACGATGATTCAATGCTGTACGTATACGTAAGAAGAATCTGTCCACAGCGGGTCGCTCCCATAAGAACATGACTAGAACACAAATTGATCCTTAAAACTTCAAATCCAAATATCAAACGGAATTATCCGGAAAAACTACGTTAGGGAAAGCTATTTAAAAGCCTAATTTGAAAAATTAACCCTTAGTTGGCGCTTTCCACATCTAGGAGCCAACCTTTTCCCTAAACGGCAAGTCAAATCTATGACACCAAGCTGATCTACAGACAAGAACTCACTTTCCAACATTCGGTATCGTATCACGCAGCTTGAATATAAGCCGATCAGGAACTTGCTGGAAAAGTTGCCTCGCAGGTTCATGCTGTATCGACTTCCCTTTTACAAACTGTCCAAAAACCTAAAATTGCTTAAAAAACGAGAAATTTGCCCAAGTTGGCAAGCCTGATGTAACCGACTTTGTTACAGAAGTTTGAGACCAAAACATTAACGTTTTTAGTCCAAAACAGTGTTGCCAACTTCAACTCACAACTGATTTGAGTTGGCAAGCCTGATTTTAGTTAAAATAATGTACTTCGAGCCTAACGAGTGTTTTCTGAAGCACGTAAATAATTTGAAAAATAAATAAAACATTTTATTACAATAACAAAGGAGAAGGTTATTTTCCCCATTTACCTGTCGATTATACAGTTTTTGAAAAAGATTCTCGTTCTTTTTCATGACTAATGTTCATACTAGAGAGAAATAAATTAAATAATAAACTCCGCCCGTCGATTTAAATTTAATTTATAATTAAAGTCATTTTTGAGTTTCGCTTTTGCTTTCGACGGAGGAGGACAAACGACTGTCGGCTTGAGTAAAATAATCAGTGTTGCCAACTTAAATGGCCAACTTTTGTCAAAATCATGATAATATAGAATGAAATAATGATTTATGCTTAATTTAAAAAGAAAAAGGATAAAAAAGGAGTTTAAAAACGAATGGGCGCCCCTCCGTAATTTTGTTTTTATGTTGGCCAAACTGTTTTGCAACCTTCTAAAGCTTCCACTGAATGAAATTTCAAAATTCACAAACTTAAAAATGTACATAGTCGGATTAACGGGTGGGATAGCTTCTGGTAAAAGTAGCGTCTCGAAAATTTTCAAAGAGAACGGCATTCCTGTTATCGATGCGGATTTTCACGCCAGAAAAGGTAACCGAGAGAAAAAACAAGTGTTGCCAACCTGAACTAATTTCTTGTTTAAGTTGTCGAACCTGGGAGGAAGGCATGGGAGAAAATTCAGGCGGAATTTGGACCCGAAGTTATGCAAGGCGATGGACGTCTCAATCGGGAAAAGCTCGGCATGATCATTTTTCAGGTTTTAGACAAAAAACTCATGTTATTGACCATTGATATTGATGATTGACCTGATTTTATAGACGACCTGTTGATAATGATGATTGACCATTGTTTTGATGATACTGATCATCTTTTGGGTATTGATGATTGTATTGATATGTGAGGTGTTGATGATTGAAATGATTTGTATTGATGGTCTTTAACGTGATTGTATTGATGATCTTTTGAAATTGATGATTAACATGATTTTTTGCTGATATTTGGGATGTTGATGATTGAACTCTTTTTATTGGTGATTAACCTGATTTTGATTAACTTTGGGTATTGATGATTATTGATTAGCGATGAATGATGATTGATCTGTTTGCATTGAAGAACTTTGGGTATTGATTTATATTGATGATTGACCTTGTTTTATTGAAGATTGACCTTGTTTTATTGACGATTGACCTTGTTTTATTGACGATTGACCTTGTTTTATTGATGATTGACCTTGTTTTATTGACGATTGACCTTGTTTTATTGACGATTGACCTTGTTTTATTGAAGATTGACCTTGTTTTATTGAAGATTGACCTTGTTTATTGAAGATTGAGACCTTGTTTTATTGGTGAATGATTATTGATCTGTTTTCATGGATGAACTTTGGGTATTGATGATTAACCTGATTTTTTTTATTGACGATTGATTGTATTGTGGGTATTGATGATTTTATAGGCGATTGACTTGATTTTTTATTGATGATTGACATGATTGTATTGGTGAGCTTCGGTATTGATGATTGACCTGATTGTATTGACGTTCTTTGGATATTGATGATTGACCTGATTGTATTGACGTTCTTTGGGTATTGATGATTGACCTGATTTTATTGACAATTGACTTGATTTTTTTATTATTGATTATTGACTGATTCTATTGACGTTTTTAGCTATTGATCTGATTTTATTGACGATTGACTTGATTTTTTTAAATTATTGATTATTGACTGATTCTATTGACGTTTTTAGGTATTGATGATTGACTTGATTTTTTATTATTATTGATGATTGATTTGATTGTGTTATGGGTATTGATGATTTTATAGGCGATTGACTTGATTTTTATTGATGATTGACCTCATTGTATTGACGTTCTTTGTGTATTGATGATTGACCTTATTGTATTGACGTTCTTTGGGTATTGATGATTGACCTCATTGTATTGACGTTCTTTGTGTATTGATGATTGACCTCATTGTATTGACGTTCTTTGGGTATTGATGATTGACCTTATTTTATTGATGATTGACTTGATTTTTTTATTGATGATTGATTTGATTGTATTATGGGTATTGATGATTTTATAGGCGATTGACTTGATTTTTATTGATGATTGACCTCATTGTATTGGTGAGCTTCGGTATTGGTGATTGACCTGATTGTATTGACGTTCTTTGGGTATTGATGATTGACCTGATTTTATTGACAATTGACTTGATTTTTTATTATTGATTATTGACTGATTCTATTGACGTTTCAGGTATTGATGATTGACCTGATTTTATTGACCATTGACCTGACTTTTATTGATGATTGACCTGATTTTATTGACGGTTGACTTGATTTTTATTGACGATCGACTTGGTTTTATTGACGTTTTGGGTATTGATGATTGACCTGATTTTATTGACCACTGACTTAATTTGTTAAATTGATTATTGACCGATTCTATTGACGTTTTTTGGGTATTGACGATTGATCTGATTTTATTGACCATTGACTTAATTTTTTTAATTGATTATTGACCGATTCTATTGACGTTTTTTTTGGTATTGCTGATTAACCTGATTTTATTGACAATTGACTTGATTTTTTATTATTGATTGATTCTATTGACGTTTTGGGTATTGATGATTGACCTGATTTTATTGACCATTGATTCAATTTTTTTTTAAATTGATTATTGACCGATTCTATTGACGGTTTTTGGGTATTGATGATTGACCTGATTTTATTGACCATTGACTTAATTTGTTAAATTGATTATTGACCGATTCTATTGACGTTTTTTGGGTATTGCTGATTGACCTGATTTATTGACAATTGACTTGATTTTTTATTATTGATTATTGATTGATTCTATTGACGTTTTTGGGTATTGATGATTGACCTGATTGTATTAATGAGCTTCGGTATTGGTGATTGACCTGATTCTATTGACGTTTTTGGGTATTGATGATTGACCTGATATTACTGACCATTGACTCAATTTTTTTAAATTGATTATTGACCGATTCTATTGACGTTTTTGGGTATTGAGGATTGACCTGATTTTATTGACCACTGACTTAATTTGTTAAATTGATTATTGACCAATTCTATTGACGTTTTTGGGTATTGATGATTGACCTGATTTTATTGACCATTGACTTAATTTTTTAAATTGATGATTGACCGATTCGATTGACGGTTTTTGGGTATTGATGATTGACCTGATTTTATTCATTATTGACTTGATTTTTATTGACCTGATTATATTGACGTTTTTTGGTATTGATGATTGGCCTGATTTCATTGACGATTCACTTGATCTTTATTGACCTGATTATATTGGCGTTCTTTTGGTATTGACCATTGTATTGATGGTTTCAGGATAGGGCAAAAAGGAGAAAATTGAACGAAATAACACATCCAGAGATTTACAAAGAGATGTTTTGGGAATCGATGAAATGTTTAATGGAAGGTCACAGTTTTATCGTTTTGGACCTTCCGCTCCTTTTCGAGTCTGGAGCGATGGTCGGCTACTGTCATAAAATCGTCGTCGTCACATGGTAGACGGACATTTTTTTCTCGAAAACTTTGACTTTTTCGTTTCCAGCGAGCCGTCGCAGCAATTAGAGCGAATCCTCAAGCGAGACAGCCTCAACGAAAAATCGGCCAAAATGCGAATCGAGAGTCAAATGCCGCTTGATGAGAAGACGAAAAAAGCGAGTTTTGTAGTCGACAATTCCGGAACTATGGAAGAAACAAAAGCCCAAGTATAACCCCAACAAAACCTTCCTTTTTAATCCTCAAATTTCAGGTCGAGCAACTCATCAAACTTCTAAAAGCGGACAAATTCCACTGGAAAATCCGCCTCCTTTGCGGTTTGACCGTTTTCGCCGCCGTTTCCCTCATCGCCTGGTTCGTTTGTTGACGATTAAACAATTTTAACCATTTTCTAGTCTCTATGGCATTAGGCAACACTGGAGACCCTTAAGGCCTCCATGGTTTCTCTAACCGCAGTGTTACCAACATAAATGGGTTTTATAAGGTGTATATAGTCAATAAATTATTTTTATAATATTTTTCAATTATTTAACTTTCGATAATAAAACTGAATATTTTAGTTTAATTTAATGCATTTTATAAACAGAAAAGTGAAATTAAAAAAAAATATTTAACACAGACATGTACAAACTACGAGGAAATATGAATAGTTTATTTCCATTTGTTGTTTTCGTAGTCCCATTTGGAGGAGAGGCCTTCGATCGGGTTCATTTTGAGGTCGAGGATCCTCCTAAGTTGGGCGGCCTGTCGTTCTTCGGTGAAGGTCGGCGGTAATTCAGGGTTGTATGCTGAAAAAGAGTGTTAAAAGGGCAAAAAATGGGGGAAAAAAGGTATACCGAATGTTTTTAAGAGCATGAAGACCCAAAGGGCGGACGAGGCGAGGATGAGCGAGAATCCGACGATGCTTTTCCATTCGCCGTCAGGAGCGTCGACTTCGACAAGCGTCTGGCAGAAAGAATGCCTGTAAAGGGCTTTCTTTTCGGCGATCGTGAGTTTCTTCCAGTCGCCCTTTTCCTTCTCCCTGAGCTCCTTGATCGCCGCAGTCTCTTTGCCGAATCTGACGGCCGGAAGCGGAAAATCAGCGCGGTCGATGTAGCTTACTTCGCCGTTAACTCCGTATCCGACGATTTCCCGTCCGGCGACCTGGTTGACATAAGCGGGCGTCACCGCAGAAGAACCGAAACGAACGTTTTTCACCAAAGGAGCCACTCGCCTCAAAAACCCAGCCATCTACAATAAAAGACCATTAAATGGTGCAATTCCACATTTTAATGTCCAAAACTACTTCTATGTGATGCCATGACCCTTTTTTAAGATGCTACAGCCCTTAAAATAGTGCCATGACCCCTTTTTGTCTACTTTATTTGGTACCATGGCCCTTTTTGGTTTTCAAGGTGACATGAACCATCCGCAACTGATGATTTTCAAATAATCAGCAAGAATATTTAAATAAAAACGATTTTCAAAATGAAATAATTTTATTAAAATTTGCTCTTTTACCTTCATTCGGCACGGGATGAAAAGTCACTGCCTTCAGGATAACCTTAAATCGAAAGGTTACACTTTTGGTTGTATTGATTTATTAATTTTGAGTTTAATAACATTAATTATTGTATTTTAAAAACAAATTGCATAAAAATGAGACGAATTTGACGTTTTATTTATAATAAAATGTTTTGATATGAAATTTTACCGAATGCCCTTCCGGAATTTGGTTGGCAACACTGAGTACGTGACGTCTTGAGGAACCTAGGGCCGCCAAGTTTATTATTAATTTTCCTACAACTCTGTTTGAATCATAGAAAATACACAGTCATTAATATTTTAACAACTGTAAATGGTCAGCTTTCTCTCTTGATTTCCTTTTATACAAATTTGGTTGGTAGACGTGTCTTCAGGGGTCTGCTCAAAGTTTTTGAAAGGATTTTCAAATAAAACAAATAAATTTAATAATTCTTTATATTTTCTTTCTTTTTTCTTCAAAGGTACAAATAAAAAAATCGTAATTGAATGACTTTAACTTTATCTGAAAACGTTTTAAATCGTCCCTAGTATTGAAATTGTCGTCTGACCTTTTTCTCCTTCTTGGTTCCTGTTGTCGTCCGTATCCTGGAGATATTCTTCTGATGGTCTCGGCTCGTCTCTTGTCTTCTTCTTCGTCGAGGATTTTGACGTGCTCCTGTCGCTCTAGAGTTGGTATTGGGCTGCGTGCTCTGAGGTCCTTCCCGCCTTTTCGCCACGCCTTATGTCTCTGATCAACTCTCAGCTGCGTCCGTTCGAAGAAAGAGAGCGAGAATGCTTCGGAGCAGTGATCTTACAAAGGCGAAATATCTTACGAGCGATAGTATCTTGGTAGACGCCTTGGAGGAGGCGATAGACCTAGACTATGCTCTACAGATTCGAACCCTTGAAAGAAAATGCCGTGGAAGCAGTTTCTCCAATGATACCTGGCGGCTTCGTAAGAGCCACTCTTATGTACCACGCGCCTATTGCGCCTTGAAGATCTTAATGATACCTGGCGGCTTCGTAAGAGCCACTCTTATGTACCACGCACCTAGGGCGCCTTAAAGGTTGAGAAAACGCCGGGGAGAAGGCACTCCGGGCGGTAATCTCAATAAGGCACAACTGGGCCCGAGCCTAATGCTCCTGCGAGCCGAGGGATGCTCTGTGGACCTAAGTCCCAAAAAAAAGGTTCGAGTATTCTCACTCGCCCCTCCCTCGCTTCTCCTGATGAATTTAATTCTTATTCTTTTAACAAAATGGCTTTATATCCAAGAGCCGGGAATTCACATTTAAGTATTTTAATTATCATGTTTTGTCATAATTCGGGGAGTCAAAATCGGGCTTAAGTCATTTTCGGGATCATATGCTACTTCGGGATACATTATTTAACATGATAATTTGGATAATAAATACGAAATATAAAGAAAACAACTTTCTTTTGTCAATAAAATTTAACAGAGTTAAAGCGCTGCGATCTGCTGGCGAACGCCGGAACTACTACCTTTAAACTAAAACTTTCTAATTATTCAATAAAATTATCATTAACAAACTTGTTTCTGTCTTTACAGTTTTAAACTTCTATTACTTTACAAATAATTAAATAATCATATTTTTTTACATTCGTTAAAAATTAAGGTAGGGTAAATCATTCATTTACACAACAAATTGCCTAAAAATGCGACGAATTTGACGTTCTATTCATAATAAAATGTTTTGATATGTACTTTTGCCTGAATTTGGTTGGCAACACTGAGATCATGACGTCATGAGGCCCAGTTTATTGTTAATTTTTCTACAACTCTTTTTAAATCAGAGATTCCCAAACTTTTTCACAGTTTGCCTCCTTTTAAACAAATGAAAACCCTTGCTCAATGTTCTGAATGTTAACTTTGATATTTTTGAAGGAAATTTGGGTTTTAAAATGTTGATTTTGAGGTTTTTAACAAAAGAAATCGCATTGAAACGTTGATTTTGAGATTTTTTGACAAATTGGCTCTTATAACCATGATTTGGAGGTTTTGACGAAAAATTGTCAATTTAAAGTTGATTTTGAGTTTTTTTGACTAAAATTGGGCTTTAAAAATGTTGATTTTGAGGTTTTTCACGAAAATTTGGCTTTATAAATGTTGATTAAAGTTTTCTTCGTAAAGGGAATAGTTTTGTTATGGTCTTGTTATGTTGGTAGCACTGTGTGCTTCTAAGGTAACCTTATCCATGTAATTTTTCGCGTCCCGGTGGTTATTTATTTTTAACTTTTTTTACTTTTTTTAAATAATGGCGATCTACGGCGAAAAGCCGCTTATAGTGTACGACTCATTTCCTTTCGGATGCCTCGTTATAACGATCTTTATCCGGGCTTTCGACCTACTTTGGGTCCGCTCCTCCTTCGTCCCTGATGAATACTGGCAGTCGCTTGAAGTCGCCCATAAGAACGCGTTCGGCTACGGATTCCTTACTTGGGAATGGACTCATCATGTCAGGAACTACATTTACCCTTCGATTTTTACGGCGATTTACAAAATTCTCGCATATTTCGAGTATGACACGCAGGAACTTCTTGTTTTCGTACCCAGGATCTTTCAAGTCCTCGTCTCCGCACTTGGCGACGTCTACTTCTTAAGGTGTGTCCATGGAGTACCAAAGATGATTCCTGACATGCTAGCTCTGCCCAGTAGCACCAAAACAAGACAATGCTATATCAATAGAACCAGTGTATAATGATGCCATCTATGCTACAACCCTACTCTGTGGTACCAGAGCATTATATCTTATGCTATCTCCCTGCTCAATAGAACCAGGGCACAATGATGCCATCTGTGCTATCTCTCTGCCCTACAGCACCAGAGCAGGTTGATGCCATCGATGCAATCGTTCTGCTTTGTATCACTCATGATGATGCCAATATCCATGTTATCTTTGCGACCAAGAGCACCAAAGTATGTAGCATTGATGCCATCTCCCTGCTCAAAAGAACCAGCGCACAATGATGCCATCTGTGCTATCTCTCTGCTCTACAGCACCAGAGCAGGTTGATGCCATCTCCCTGCTCAATAGAACCAGCGCACAAGGATGCTATCTGTGCTATCTCTCTACCTTACAGCACCAGAGCAGGTTGATGCCATTGATGCTATCTCTCTGCCTTGTATCACTATAGCATGATGATGCCAATATCCATGTTATCTTTGCGCCCAATAGCATTGAAAATGCATGAAAAAAGCATTGATGCCATTTCCCTGCTCAATAGAACCAGCGCACAATGATGCCATCTGTGCTATCTCTCTGCCCTACAGCACCAGAGCAGGTTGATGCCATCGATGCTATCTCTCTGCCTTGTATCACTATAGCATGATGATGCCAATATCCATGTTATCTTTGCGCCCAATAGCACCAAAGTATGAAAATAGCATTGATGCCATCTCCCTGCTCAATAGAACCAGCGCACAATGATGCCATCAGTGCTATCTCTCTGCTCTACAGCACCAGAGCAGGTTGATGCCATCTTTCTGCCTTGTTGATCTATAGCATGATGATGCCAATATCCTTGTTATCTTTGCGCCCAATAGCACCTAAGTATGAAAATAGCATTGATGCCATCTCCCTGCTCAATAGAACCCAATGCCATCTTTGCTATATTTCTGCCCTGTAGCACCAGAGCATGATCTTACTCTTGAATCGTTTTCTCTGCTTGCAGGTGGGTCGCAGAAAGGAGGAACGGACAATACGGTTGGGCGTTCCTATCATGGATTACATGCACATTCGTCTCATTCTGCTCGACTCGTACTCTCATCAACGTATTCGAAATGAACCTCACGACCGTCGCTCTTTATTATTATCCATGGTCGCCGAAAAAAGGTTCATTCCTTTTCGTCACGATCGTCACATTGATATCGTGTATGAGGCCAACTGGCGCGGCGACTTGGCTTCCGCTTGTCGCCATCAATATCATTTCGAACCGATCGCCGATTAAGTATTTCGCTACCAATTACCTACCGGCGATGTTCGTCACCATCGCTGCTTGCGTCGCTTTCGATTCGTACATGTACAACGCAATCACCGTCACACCTTACAATTTCTTTAAGTAAGTATCATTTATAGACAAGGATGACCGCATGTACTAAGGCTATTTGGCTCTATTGGTGGCTCCATCTTTGCTGCCTCTCTGCACCAGTGCATAATGATGCTCTGTCCTATAGCACCTGAGCATTATGTTGCCAACTATGCTATCTCTCTGCCCAATAGAACAAGTGCATGATGCTGCCATTAATGCTATCTCTGTGCCCTGTAGCACCAAAAAAAGATGATGCCATCCATGCTATCTCCATGCTCAATATACCAGGTACTTGATGATGCCTACTATGGTATCTCCCTGCTGAACAGCACCAGAGCATGACGTTGCCAACTATACCATCTCTCTGCTCAATAGAACTAGAGCGTGATGATGCCAACGATGCTATCTTTCTGCCCAATAGCACCAGAGAATGATGTTGCCAACTATGCCACCTCTCCGCCCTAAAGCATCTGCGCATGGTGATGCCAACGATGCTATCTCTTTGCCCAACATAACCAGAGAATGATGATGCCATCTATGCTTCTCCATGCTCAATAGCGCTACTGCCTAATGATGCCGTCCATGCTATCTCCCTGCTGAATAGAACCAAAGCATGATGTTGCCAACTATGCCATCTCTCTACCCAATAGAACCAGAGCGTGATGATGCCATCTATGTTTTCTCCATGCTCAATAGCCCTAGTGCCTAATCATGCTATCTCCCTGTTGAATAGCACCAGAGCCTATGTTGCCAGCTATGCCATCCCTCCGCCCTGCGCATGATGATGCCTACTATGCTATCTATCTGCCCTGTAGCAACAAACCAAGATGATGCCATCCATGCTATCTCCATGCTCAATAGATCATGTACATCATGTTGCCAACTATGCTATCTCTCTGCCCAATAGCACCAGAGCATGATGATGCCATCAATACTATCTCTCTGCTCAATAGCTCCTGAGTGTGTTGAGGCCCTCAATGTTATTGTTGCTACTAATGATTCATTTCAGGGTTATAGAGACCAAAATGATTAATCCCATCATCTTTTCAGGTACAATGTTATCGACAACATTTCATCATTCTACGGCACCCACGACTTCGCATGGTATCTTTATTTGGGAATCCCAGTCCTACTAGGAGCGCAGACGGTTCCATTTTTGATTTCCGCCTACAACATCTCGAAACGACTCCGATATTATCTATTCGACATCGAAGTCCAACTTTTAATCACAATATTATGGAACGTCATTTTATTTTCTATCTGCCCGCACAAAGAATTTCGATTTTTGCTCCCTATAGCGCCGATGATGATTTATCTGAGTTCTTCCGTCTTGAGCAGATGGAGTACCAAAGCGAAACTTCGCTATTTGTATACAGTCGGGACTCTTCTGGTTGTCGTACATACGGCGGTTTTGATCTTTCTGGGACAATTTCATCAAATGGCGAGCTTGGAGACGGTCCAGAAGTTGGGAGCGATGGCGAAGAACAATACTAAGGCGGACATTTTGTTTTTAGCTCCATGCCATACTTTTCCGGGATATTCGCATCTCCATGTCAACATTTCCGCTCGTCATTTGAAATGCGAGCCGAACCTCCATCATCTCGACAACTACGCCGACGAAGCGGAACGTTTCTACGCTTCGCCAGTCGACTGGCTAAAACGTGAGTTCGCCTCATCTCGCCCTTGCTCTCTTCCGACCCACATCGTCAAATTCGACGCCCTAAACATCACCAACTACTTATACTCAAACAATTTCACGTTGGTCGCCACCCTATTCCACACTTACTACCCCCTCGATACCAGAATCGGCGAAAATGTACAAATCTACCAACGTAAAGGTACTAAATGTTAACGATAACTCAAAAAGTCTGATAAAAGTGTTCAATTTTAGCCTTATCTAGTTCACAGTGCTGGTAGCGCTGATTTTTTATTTTCAAGAATTCAGTCCATTTTAGGATCTCGTTAAATTTTGTGTGTGCAATTTGTCCCAAAGTTTTTTTTTAATCAAATTTATAGAATAGAAATTTTTGTTTTTTTCTAATATGTCGCTTGTCAAACAAAGAAAAGACTAAATGTTTAATGTTGGAATGTTATAAGTGAATTTGTCTAAAATAAATTATTCTTTTGTATGCATTTTCTTTTAAATATTAAAAACCACTGGATTATTATGATTTATGGCATTTAGCGCGGTTTTAGACACGCCTTCCGGCCGATGTAAGGATTTTAGCTAATAAGCCACACCTCCTGACCAATAAGAGACGTTAAGTACAGTTTGGCCACACCTCCTGACCAATAGGAAGCGTTTAGCATAGTTAAGCCACACCTCCTGATGAATATAAGACGTTTAGCACAGTTTATCCATACCTCCTGAGCGATTGGACGCTTTAAGCACGATTTAGTCACGCCTAAGGCTTTTAGCACAGTTAATCCATGATCCCTGAGCAATAGGAGGCTTTTAGCACAGTTTAGCCACACCCCCTGACCAATAGGATGCCTTCCCGGGCTTCGACACAGGTTAGCCACACCCCCTGACCAATAGGAGTCCTTCAGCACAGTTTAGCCACACGCCCTGACCAATAAGATGCCTTCGCGGGTTTCGGAACAGTTTAGCCACACCCCCTGACCAATAGGATGCCTTCCAGGGCTTCGACACAGTTTAGCCACACCCCCTGACCAATAGGAGTCCTTCAACACAGTTTAGCCACACCCCCTGACCAATAGGATGCCTTCGCGGGCTTCGAACAGTTTAGCCACACCCCCTGACCAATAGGAGGCCTTCAAGTCTTCAACACAGTTTAGCCACACCCCCTGACCAATAGGAGGCCTTCAGCACAGTTTAGCCACACCCCCTGACCAATAAGATGCCTTCGCGGGCTTCGACACAGGTTAGCCACACCCCCTGACCAATAGGAGTCCTTCAGCACAGTTTAGCCACACGCCCTGACCAATAGGAGGCCTTCAGGACAGTTTAGCCCCTGACCAATAGGAGTCCTTGAACACAGTTTAGCCACACCCTCTGACCAATAGGATGCCTTCGCGGGCTTCGAACAGGTTAGCCACACCCCCTGACCAATAGGAGGCCTTCCCGGGCTTCGACACAGGTTAGCCACACCCCCTGACCAATAGGAGTCCTTCAGCACAGTTTAGCCACACCCCCTGACCAATAGGATGCCTTCCCGGGCTTCGACACAGGTTAGCCACACCCCCTGACCAATAGGATGCCTTCGCGGGCTTCGACACAGTTTAGCCACACCCCCTGACCAATAGGATGCCTTCCCGGGCTTCGACACAGGTTAGCCACACCCCCTGACCAATAGGAGTCCTTCAGCACAGTTTAGCCACACCCCCTGACCAATAGGAGGCCTTCGCGGGCTTCGAACAGTTTAGCCACACCCCCTGACCAATAGGAAGCCTTCAGCACAGTTTAGCCACACCCCCTGACCAATAGGAGGCCTTCAACACAGTTTAGCCACCTGCCACCCTGGCCAATAGAAAGCACCGATATATTGTGGCTATAAGGGGGTAACGTCTAGTCTACCACACACGATATAGAACCAGCTTTACAGCATAGATTTGACCCTTAGATCACATCAGCAAACAGATTGTTCGATCAGCTCACAGCAACAGAGTTGACTTAGTTCTCAATCATGGGGCAAGTTACTTCGATCAGCTCAACCCAATAGATTTAACCCATAAAAACCGCATTTTCATTTACTTTTCGACCTTTTGTACCCTCTTTGTACCTTAAGAAGTGTATTTTATTTGTATTTCAACGTTTTTTATCAATTTTCTTACATAATTTCTTTTTTATTCGTCTCAAGTTTATCAGTTTAGATTACGTTCCCACCTTGTGATGATCCCCCCCCCATGCTCCCCCCTCTTTTTATACAAACCACTCCTTAAGACAATCAAAACAGATAAACGCTGGTCATCACTCGACATTTGTACTACGCGGCGTCCAACACAAAGAAAACTTTTAAACAAAAAAATGTTTTTATACGTTCTAATCGTATTATTTACTCTTTGGGTCCTCTTCAGGCAAAAAATCTCGACTTTACCCAGAGATTTGCAGTAAGTCCACTTCATTCTCCATTATTTTTACTCGTATTTTTACATTTTCCCATCGAACGTCAATTCAGGCTCTTTTTGTTGTTGAATCCGCTCCCCTTTTTTCGCGTTTTTATCGTCTCGAATTCATCAAAAAAATTTGAAATTGTGCAAATCTCAAAGGAAAATGCATTCTCTACAACTTTCGTTTTATTAATTTTTCATGTCACAGCCACCGTTTACGAGAAATTCACAAAAAACTGTTTTATCGAAACAAAACAACCAAACCGACATAAGTACCTACTGACCAAAAATCTAAAATAAAAAAATACCGACCTTAAAATAAAAGTTTCCACCTAAGTGGGTAGGTATTGTTTAAAATACCTACCTACTTTTAAATACCTAAAATGTATCTACTCCTCAAAAAAGTACCTACCTACCTACCTTTAAAAATTACCCACTTAACATATAAATTACCTACGTACATACAATTCAAAATACCTACTTAAAATTAGAAGTACCTACCTACCTTCAAAAAGTGAATACCTACTAAAAAGTACAATACCTACCCACAGTTAAACAGTACCTACCATTAAAAATTACCCACTTAACATATAAATTACCTACGTACATACAATTCAAAATACCTACTTAAAATTAGAAGTACCTACCTACCTTCAAAAAGTGAATACCTACTAAAAATTACAATACCTACCCACAGATAAAAGTACCTACCTCCCTAAAATTACAATAATTACCTACCCACAGTTAAAAAGTACCTACCTCCCATTCAAAATTGCAATAATTACCTACCTACCAGAACAAAGTACCCACCTACCTTCAAAAAGTAAATACCTACTAAAAAGTACAATACCTATCCACAGTTAAAAAGTACTTATCTCCCTAAAATTACAAGAACTACATACCTACTCTTAAAAAGTACCTACCTAACATTAAAAATTACCCACTTAACATATAAATTACCTAGGTACATACAATTCAAAATATCTACTTAAAATTAGAACTATCTACCTACCTTCAAAAAGTGAATACCTACTAAAAAGTACAATACCTACCTACAGTTAAAAAGTACCTACCTTCCACTCAAAATTACAATCATTACCTACCTACCTACCTGTACAAAGTACCCACCTACCTTTAAAAAGTAAATACCTACTAAAAAGTACCTATCTCCCTAAAATTACAATAATTACATACCTACTCTTAAAAAGTACCTACCTAACATTAAAAATTACCCACCTACCATAAAAAAAACCTAAATAAAACTCAAAGTAGGTACTGCCTACAATTAGAAGTACCTACCTAACTTTAAAAACTACTATACTTACCTACCTACCATTACAAAGTATGTACCTACCTTCAAAAAGTGAATACCTACCAATTACCTACCAAAAAGTACGATACCTACCTACTAAAAAGTAGAATACCTATCTACAAATACCTATCTACTAAAAAGTACAATATCTACCCACAGTTAAAAAGTACCTAGCTACCTCCCTAAAATTACAATAATTACCTACATACCCACAGTTAAAAAGTACCTACTTTCCATTCAAAATTACAATCATTACCTACCTACCAGTACAAAATACCTACCAACCTTCAAAAAGTGAATACCTATTAAAAATTACACTACCTACCCACAGTTAAAAAGTACCTACCATTAAAAATTACCCACGTGCAATAAAAAAGTACTAACATAAAATTCAAAGTACCTACCTACAATTAGAAGTATGTACCTACTTACCTACCTACCTACAATTACAAAGTATGTACCTACCTTCAAAAAGTGAATACCTACCTACTAAAAAGTACGATACCTACTCTTAAAAGTACCTACCTACCATTCCAAAGTACAATAATTATATACCTACCATTAAAAATTAAGTACTACCATAAAAGTAGGTACCTACGTAAAATTTAAAGTACCTACCTACCAACCTTCAAAAGTGAACCTACTAAAAAGTAAAGTACCTAAAATATACCAAAAAAGTACCTACCGGCTTCCTCCCATTAACAATGATTGAATACCTACTCCTAAAAAGTACCTACCGGCTTCCTCCCATTAACAATAATTGAATACCTACTCCTAAAAAGTACCTACCGGCTTCCTCCCATTAACAATAATTGAATACCTTCTCCTAAAAAGTACCTACCTTCAATTAGTGCCTACCTACCATTAAAAAATGCAATACCTCCCTAACTATCTTTAAAAACTAGCTATTAAAAAGTACCTACCTGCCACTTAAAGTACCTACCATAAAACGTACCTGCTTAACATTGAAACTTACCTTCCTACAATAAATAGTCCAGTCACCAGAGCAAAAAAAAAGGGGTCTGCTGGAAGAAATTGGGGACTTAACGACACTTTTACAGTTTGTTCGGGGCTATGGTGGGATGACTCCCTTAATTTTTCGAACTCGAGAAACCTATGCTACCCTCAGGAGGGGCGAAAAACCAAGCTGATTTTCGGTTTTTTGCCTATAAGTCCTAAACTAAGCGTTTTATGACAAAACACACTTTATTCAATATTGTAGGGCATACAATTTTCAACAATTTTTAACTTAATAAATTTTCCCGTAACCTTACTGCTTATCGAGATACGCACTATCAAAGTTTGAGAATTTCAAAAAACAGATGGTTTAGGCCCTCTGACAGATGGTATTTTAAATACTAATTTTTGGGTCATATCTGACATAAGAAGACATAAAAATCATTGTCAGCCATTTGAAAGTGGTTGAGAAGGGGTGGCAGACGGCCAGCGTCAGGCTGACGGTGGTTTGATTTCCACTTTAGTTAGCTTTACGGGAGAACGCCAAGTCCCAGCAAGTCCGGATTAGTCTCATTTTAAAGGTAATTTAATTACCAAGGACGAATACTAAGAGTCAAATTTCGCTATCGTGTATGGTTTGGAAGTGGTAAGGCTTTGAACTTTGAAAAATTTCCAATATTTTCACATTGTGTCATTCATAGTGGTGCTACGGGAGAACGCTGAGTCCTAGCAAGTCCGGATTAGTCTCATTTTAAAGGTAATTTAATTGCTAAGGACGGATACTAGAGTCAAATTTCGCTATCTTTTGTGGTTTGGAAGCGATTTAGTGAAACGAGAAATTCGCGATCTAGACAAAGTAATTTATGTTTTTGTTGACCATTTCGAAACCATAAAAGATAGCGAAATTCGACTCTTAGTATTCATCCTTAGTAATTAAATTACCTTTAAAATGAGACTAATCCGGACTTGCTGGGACTTGGCGTTCTCCCGTAAAGCTTACTAAAGTGGGATCAACTTATAACAAAAGTTTGGTGATGGAACGTTTTCGATGGGAGGAAGATATAAAAAACTCATCGTTTGGGGGGGGGGATTTTGAGGAAGTTATCGTCTTGGGGCTGCTCCAGACAAGTTTATTTGTTCAACAATAGCGGTGGTTTGAGGAAGAAGGGAATTATAAAGAAAAAATAATTTTTTTTTTAAATTGATCTTCGATGGTTTCAAAGTCCAACTTACATTTTTTTTAACGCCCATCTTGTCCTTATCTCGTTCAAAACCTTTATCAACCCCATTATCGGCAGAAAAAAATTAAATTAAAGTGCAAAACGAACGATTTTTTGTCGAGCGACATTTCTCTTACGTAACAGGAGCCATCCCGGACGTGTATAATTTTTTATAATTTTCCAACACGAAAGACAATTTTTGGGTCCCATTTTCAAGGTCCCAAGAAATTTAAAAATAATTAAAAATTAAAACAAAAATAAACCATCAATTGCGCAAATTCATCCTTGAATATTAAAATTTAAAAATAAAATCATAGATTGATAATAAAAAATGAGATAAAAAAAACTTTTCAATTCCATGATGAATCCTCAAAAAGTAGCGATTTCCTCTTGAAACTTGAATGTTCGGTGATAATAGATTTAAAAAAACAATGGCTTGATTAATAAACATTAGATTTTCATTAATTATTAAACAATGGAATTGCATAAAAATTAATGATGATGGGTTTTCACTTGAGGGAGGGAGATTGGCTTCTGCGCATGTCCGAAAAGGGGTCAAAGGTTAGCTTGTAATCTAAAATTTGTTTCCAGCCTTGTCTATCATGCTGGAAGGACGATGATCCACCAAAAATGGCTCGAGATGAACGACATGACGTGCGTTGACGTTTTTAAAACGCAAGTAAAAGAGCGACCGTATAAAATTGCGTTTAGACATCTTGAAGATAAGAGCTGGACGTTCAAGAAACTGGATGAAGAAAGCAACAAAATGGCGCGGTAATTAAACTGTCGGTAGTGCTGCAGTCTAGCGTAATATCCCATGAACTAGTTAGCGGAGATAGCAAATGGCCTTATGGAATCACTTAGGTAGGTATATCAGGGATACCAATAGCCGGATCTCTTGCGCAGCATCCTATGAACCAGTTACCATAGCAACGAGATAGCAAAATGTCTTTTGGAAGTAGTTTGCTTGGCAACAATAGCCAGAACTCTAGCTTAGCGTCCTAGTTACCATAGCAACGAGATAGCAAATGGCCTTATGGAAATACTTAGGTAGGTATATCAGGGATACCAATAGCCAGATCTCTAGCGCAGCATCCTATGAACCAGTTACCATAGCAACGAGATAGGAAAATGTCTTTTGGAAGTAGTTTGCTTGGCAACAATAGCCAGAACTCTAGTTTAGCGTCCTAGTTACCATAGCAACGAGATGGCAAATCGCCTTATGTAGGAATAACAGGGATACCAATAGCCAGATCTCTTGCGCAGCATCCTATGAACCAGTTACCATAGCAACGAGATAGCAAAATGTCTTTTGGAAGTAGTTTGCTTGGCAACAATAGCCAGAACTCTAGCTTAGCGTCCTAGTTACCATAGCAACGAGATGGCAAATCGCCTTATGTAGGAATAACAGGGATACCAATAGCCAGATCTCTAGCGCAGCATCCTATGAACCAGTTACCATAGCAACGAGATAGGAAAATGTCTTTTGGAAGTAGTTTGCTTGGCAACAATAGCCAGAACTCTAGCTTAGCGTCCTAGTTACCATAGCAACGAGATGGCAAATGGCCTTATGGAATCACTTAGGTAGACATATCAGGGATACCAATAGCCGGATCTCTAGCGCAGCATCCTATGAACCAGTTACCATAGCAACGAGATAGCAAAATGTCTTTTGGAAGTAGTTTGCTTGGCAACAATAGCCAGAACTCTAGTTTAGCGTCCTAGTTACCATAGCAACGAGATAGCAAATGGCCTTATGGAAATACTTAGGTAGGTATATCACGGATACCAATAGCCAGATCTCTAGCGCAGCATCCTATGAACCAGTTACCATAGCAACGAGATAGGAAAATGTCTTTTGGAAGTAGTTTGCTTGGCAACAATAGCCAGAACTCTAGTTTAGCGTCCTAGTTACCATAGGAACGAGATGGCAAATCGCCTTATGCAGGAATAACAGGGATACCAATAGCCAGATCTCTTGCGCAGCATCCTATGAACCAGTTACCATAGCAACGAGATAGCAAAATGTCTTTTGGAAGTAGTTTGCTTGGCAACAATAGCCAGAATTCTAGCTTAGCGTCCTAGTTACCATAGCAACGAGATGGCAAATGGCCTTATGGAATCACTTAGGTAGACATATCAGGGATGCCAATAGCCAGATCTCTAGCGTAGCATCCTATGAACCAGTTACCATAGCAACGAGATAGGAAAATGTCTTTTGGAAGTAGTTTGCTTGGCAACAATAGCCAGAACTCTAGTTTAGCGTCCTAGTTACCATAGCAACGAGATGGCAAATGGAATCACTTAGGTAGACGTATCAGGGATGCCAATAGCCAGATCTCTAGCGTAGCATCCTATGAACCAGTTACCATAGCAACGAGATAGCAAAATGTCTTTTGGAAGTAGTTTGCTTGGCAACAATAGCCAGAACTCTAGTTTAGCGTCCTAGTTACCATAGCAACGAGATGGCAAATGGAATCACTTAGGTAGACGTATCAGGGATGATCTCTAGCGTGGCATCCTATGAACCAGTTACCATAGCAACTAGATAGCAAATCGCCTTATGTAGGCATATCAGGGATACCAATAGCCAGATCTCTAGCGTGGCATCCTATGAACCAGTTACCATAGCAACGAGCTCGCAAATGGCACTTTGATAGCCAGATCTCTAGCGTAGCATCCTATAAACCAGTTACCATAGCAACTAGCTAGGAAATCGCCTTAAGTAGGCATATCAGGGATACCAATAGCCAGAGCTCTAGCTTAGCATCCTATGAACCAGTTACCATAGCAACTAGCTAGCAAAAGGCCATTTAGAAACAATATACCAGTGGTATCTGCGAAACCACCAGCCAAAACTCGTAGCATTAGTTACCATAGCATTGCCATTTGGAAGAAGTTAGGGCTACCTAGAACCCAAGTACTTATCCTTTCTTTTTGTAGCTATCTTGATTCTCTGGGTTTCTCAAAAGGCGACTGTGTTGCTCTTTTGATGGAAGGATGCCCGGAATACGTCGCCGTTTGGCTTTCGGTCGCCAAACTTGCGGGCGTCACCGCACTAATCAACACCAACCAAACCAAAGACGTTCTCCAAAGAAGCATCCAGATATGCAACGCCAAATATTTAGTTTACGGAACGAATTTGACGAATTCGTTATCGCCAATTGTGTCCAATTTGGATGTCAAATTGCTGCATATCGGCTCCGGCGATGGGCTCGAGAAGTCAACCGATTTGAAGAAAGTCGTCGAAAACGTCTCATCGAGTGATATAATGACGAGATCGAGCTATAGAGATCCTTTGTTGTATATTTATACGTCGGGGACGACAGGGTTGCCGAAAGCTGCGATAATGACAAATGCTCGGTATATGATGATGTCGTTGGCTGCTAGGACTATTTTAGGGATGAAAGACAATGACGTCGTTTATACGCCTTTGCCTCTTTACCATTCCGCAGGCGGTATTCTTGGTGTCGGACAGTCCATTTTGGGCGGCTCGACTGTGGTCATAAGGACCAAATTTTCTGCCACAAACTTCTTCAAAGACTGCATCAAATATAAATGTACGGTCGCCCAGTATATCGGTGAGATATGCCGTTATATACTGGCGACGCCTGAATCATCGACGGATAGGGAGCACAGCGTGAGGCTCATGTATGGCAATGGATTGAGAAAACAAGTCTGGGAGGATTTCGTGAAGAGATTCGGCGTGAAGCAAATCGGTGAATTCTACGGTGCGACTGAAGGAAACTCGAGCGCAAGTATGGTTTGACAAAATGGAACCTTTTTAATCGTTTTTCTGTAGTTAATGCATGGAATAAGCCAGGCGCTGTCGGCTACATTCCATGGTTCGTTCGGACTATTCATCCGGTCGTTCTTATCAGAGTCGACGATGAAACCGACGAGCCTCTCAAAGACAAAAACGGTTTCTGCATCCTTTGCGAGACCAACGAACCGGGACTTTTGATCGGCAAAATTCTCAATTCGCGCGCTACAAGTCATTTTAACGGATACGTCGATAAAGAAGCGACCCAGAAGAAGATCCTCCATGACGTCTTTGAAAAAGGCGATAGCTACTTTAACTCTGGCGATATCCTGCTGACGGACGAGGAAGGATATTTGTACTTCAGGGATCGGAAAGGAGACACTTTCAGGTTTGTTGCCCTAAGCTTGTTGTGTGCGGTGTGAGTGCTGAGCTCCAGCATAGTGTCCGACTGTGGCATAGCAACGATCTCCCTAAGAGCGTTGCCATGGATGCGGTTCAAGTGCTGAGCTCCAATGTTAGCATAGCAACGATGTCGCTAGGAGGGTTGCCATGGATGCGGTTCGAGTGTTGAACTCCAGTTTAGCGTCCAACTGTGTCATAGCAACGATGTCGCTAGGAGCGTTGCCATGGATGCGGTTGGAGTGCTGAGCTCCAGCATAGCGTCCAACTGTGTCATAGCAACAATGTCGCTAAGGGGGTTGCCATGGGTGCGGTTCGACCGCTGAACTCCAGTTTAGCATCAAACTCTGTCATAGCAACAATGTCGCTAGGGGCGTTGCCATGGATGCGGTTCGAGTGCTGAGCTCCAGCATAGTGTCCAACTGTGTCATAGCAACGATGTCGCTAGGAGCGTTGCCATGCATGCGGTTCAACTGCTGAGCTCGAGCATAGGCTCCAACTGCGACATAGCAACGATCTCACTAGGGACGTTGCCATGGATGCGGTGCGAGTGCTAAGCTCCGCTCTGGGGCGTTGCTACGTTTTGTGCGTTCCATCCAATGAATCGGTTGCAGATGGAAAGGTGAGAACGTAGCGACGACCGAAGTCGAAAGCGTCATCTCGAAAATCGTCGGCGACGCCGACACGACCGTCTACGGAGTCGAAATCCCCGGATCGGAAGGGCGTGCAGGCATGGCCGCAATCGTCGACCCATCCCGAACAATCAATTTCGCCCTCCTATACTCCGGCATCGAAGAAAACCTCTCCTCATACGCGAGGCCAGTTTTCATCCGAATCGTCGACAAACTCCAATACACTGGTAACCTAAAAAACCAATCCAAACCCTTCCACTAACCTTTTTTCTTCCAGGAACATTCAAAATTCAAAAAAGCCAAATGCAAAAAGAAGGCTTCGACGTCACCAAAATTTCAGACCCAATCTACTTCCTAGATTCAAAATCAAAAAAATACGTTCCCCTAGAACAAAATTTATACCAAGACATCATCAACAACGTCATCAAATTTTAGTGCCAAAACTTGACATTTAAATCTTTCTAGTCTGTATTAAATGGTTGTTTTATTTTTCTAATAAATATTTTAAATTTTGTTATTTCTAATTCAAAATAAACGAATTTTTTGCAAGAAAAGGGCTTTTAGTGAATTTCTCGAAAGATGACGTCATAATAGGGATATCAAGTTCAAGGACCAATGAGAAGCCATCTTAATAAGAAAAGCGCAGTGATTGGCTACAATTTTTCTAACCCATTTCCCCCAAAAAACGAACTTTTTCCGAAATAATTTCACTCTTCTTTAGGAAATAAGAAAAAGAAAGAAAAAAAAAAGTGAAACTCAGTATTTTTATTTGCTTATAAATGAAAAATTTATTATAATAAACGAAATTAAAAAAAAATGACTTAATTTGAAAAGAACTATTTAATTTAAATTTAAAGTCTATGTACAATGTAGGTACAATTTATAAACTTAGAGCGACTCTAGTTGGCCGAGGGGGAGGAGATTCGAGGCCCCCATGTCACCGATGGTGCAGTACGCTGGGTTGTTGGCATTTTCGACCGGAATAATGGGTAAGCCGAAGCATGAGTTGCCGCGTGTGCGGCTGTTCAACTGCGAGAGCCTCAGAACGTGTCGGACGCCTACTTGGAGGAGTTTCTGTCGGACTCCGGGTTGGGCGACGTCCACGACCGGGATCGCCATGTCGACCTGCTGCTGGCCCTGAGATCGCCTCTGCGGGTGGAACTTCGATTTGTGGTTGTCCAACTCGAGCTGACTCCGGTAAATCGCCGTGCACACATTACACCTGAAAATCGATTCAAAAACGTCACTATTAGGTAGTTCTAAATCCAAGTTTACACCTCCCTGTCAACTTTGACCGTGCATATCTCCTGAACAGCTGGACCGATTTTGACTTTGGAACGCTCATTAGAAGCAAAATTTAATTATCTTTCATTTTGCACTTAGTGGTCAAGTCACTAGAACCAATAGTTTTCGAGCTAGACGTCAAAAACTGAAAAAGTTCCAATATGGGACGGTTTTTTCAAAATGGTCAACTTTGACCGTGGATATCTCCTGAACGGCTAAACCGATTTTGACTTTAGAAAGCTCATTAGAAGCAAAATTTAATTATCTTTTATTTTGTACTTAGTGGTTAAGTCGCTAAAACCAATATTTTTCGAGCTAGACGTCAAAAACTGAAAAATTTCCAACATGGGACGGTTTTTTCAAAACGGTCAACTTTGACCGTAGATATCTCCTGAACGGCTGGACCTATTTTGACTTTGGAAAGCTCATTAGAAGCAAAATTTAATTATCTTTCATTTTGCACTTAGTGGTCAAGTCACTAGAACCAATAGTTTTCGAGCTAGACGTCAAAAACTAAAGACGAGACGGTTTTTGGAACTTTGACCATTGATATCTCCTGAACGGATGGACCGATTTTAACGTTCTATAGTTTATTAGAAGCAGAATTTAATACTCTTTTATTTAGTACTAAGTTGTCAAGTCGCTAGAACCTATAGTTTTTGAGGTAGAGGTCAAAAACTGAAAAAGTTCAGATTTGCGACGTTATTCAAAATGGCGAAGCACATGGAGACACAAACTTGGATAAAAAGACTTACGTGAACTGTTGTTGGGGTTGAGTCCGATGTGTTTGGACGTGCGCATTTAGCGCGTCCTGCGAAGGAAAGATTTTGTCGCATATCTGGCAGACACGACGCGCTTGAGGAATAGGGCGACGTCGCACGGGGTCGTCTTTGGTAAGGTCGACCGTCGGAAGCGCTGGCGACGGTCGCGACGGCATAATCGACACGCTCGAGTTGAGCTGAATCGGCCCGCGTCGTTTCGGCGGCGTCATCGTTTTTGTGACCGGTGACGCTACCACCGTAGTACCGCGCGTCGCTAACAAATTCGCGACATCTTTCTTCGGAGAAGGCGACGGCTTTGTCAGCGTAATCGACTGCGGAAGACGAATATTCGGCGGAGGAGCGGTCCTTTGTATCTTGGCCGGTTGCGCATCTGGCGCAGAAATAGGACGTTTCGTCACCTGGATGCCGGGCAAGTTGGGCATCTTTGGCTGACGAACTGGCGATATTTGGACTTGGTTTAACATCGGCGCATACGGCAAGCGTTCCACCTGTTGGACCATTTGCTGAACGGGATGCGCGGATGGATGAGAATGCGCTTCCGCGTTGTGCGCAGCCAGTTCCATTTCCGACGAAAAGCCTCTAGTAGCGCACATCTGAGAAGCGCTGCATGTAAAGTGCGCCATCTGCGTTTTATGCATCTCCAAGTCTTTTTCGGTAGGGAAGGACGAAAGGCACGCACGGCAGCTGAACAACTGACGATGAGTCTGCGGATGCGTTTCTGCGTTATGCGCGGCCAATTCGGCTTCCGAAGAGAAACCGCGAGTAGCGCACATTGGCGAGACGGTGCACGTAAAGTGGGCCATTTGGGATTTATGCATTTCTAAATCTTTTTCAGACGGGAAAGGAAGAAGGCACGCGGGGCAGTTGAAGACCTCTCCGTTGGAGGGATTCGGAAAACCGCTGCTCGTCGATGTCACCAAATCTTCCATTTTTTTAACCGACAACTTAAACACTTTTTTGTCTTCTTCGCTTTCCGCTTGGCTTTCGCTGTCCTTCTCGCCGTTTTCGACTTCTTTTGATGAAAGACTCGACTTTTCGCAGTTTTCTTTCGAGGCGTCGCTCATCTTTTCGCTTTCGGAGCCGACCTCGTCGTCCGTCGTTACCATTTCTTCCGTCGTCGCTTCGCTTGGTTTTTCTTTTTTGATCGAATTTTCGACGATTTCCGTTTCGTCGGATTCCACGTGTTTTTCATCATTTGCCGACTCGAGTTTTATATTCTCATTTGGCTGCTCCGCCTCGTCGACCTCGACCGTCTCGACCTTTTCTTCAGTCTGAAATTACAAACAAAAAAGGGTCATAATATCGCTTGATGAGGTTCAAAGGGTCATAATTCTACTATTGACAGTAGTAAAGGATCATAATTCTACTCTTAACAGTAGTAAAGGGACATAATCTTGCTAAGAGTTGCGTCAAAGGGTCATAATCCTACTTACAGTGGCGTCAAAAGGTCATAATCCTACTCGTAGTGGCGTCAAAGGGTCATAATCCTACTCGTATCGGCGTCAAAGGGTCATAATCTTGCTAGGATTGGCGTCAAAGGGTCGTAATCCTATTAGGATTGGCGTCAAAGGGTCGTAATCCTGTTAGGATTGGCGTCAAAAGGTCGTAATCCTGTTAGTATTGGCGTCAAAGGGTCGTAATCCTGTTAGGATTGGCGTCGAAGGGTCGTAATCCTGTTAGGATTGGCGTCGAAGGGTCGTAATCCTGTTAGGATTGGCGTCAAAGGGTCGTAATCCTGTTAGGATTGGCGTCAAAGGGTCGTAATCCTGTTAGGATTGGCGTCAAAGGGTCGTAATCCTGTTAGGATTGGCGTCAAAGGGTCGTAATCCTGTTAGGATTGGCGTCAAAGGGTCGTAATCCTGTTAGGATTGGCGTCAAAGGGTCGTAATCCTATTAGGATTGGCGTCAAAGGATCAGTAATCCTATTGAGCGTCATTAATTGGCGTCAAAGGGATCAGTAATCCTATTAGGATTGGCGTCAAAGGGACGTAATCCTATTAGGATTGGCGTTAAAGGGTCGTAATCCTACTCAAGGCGTTAAAGGGTCGTAATCCTACTCTGAGTGGCGTCAAAGGGACATAATCTAGCTAGGAGTTGCGTCAACGGGTCATAATCTTGCTAGGATTGGCGTCAAAGGGTCGTAATCCTGTTAGGATTGGCGTCAAAGGGTCGTAATCCTGTTAGGATTGGCGTCAAAGGGTCGTAATCCTGTTAGGATTGGCGTCAAAGGGTCGTAATCCTGTTAGGATTGGCGTCAAAGGGTCGTAATCCTATTAGGATTGGCGTCAGAGGATAGTAATCCTATTAGGATTGGCGTCAAAGGGACGTAATCCTATTAGGATTGGCGTCAAAGGGACGTAATCCTATTAGGATTGGCGTCAAAGGGACGTAATCCTATTAGGATTGGCGTCAAAGGGACGTAATCCTATTAGGATTGGCGTCAAAGGGACGTAATCCTATTAGGATTGGAGTCAAAGGGTCGTAATCCTACTCGGATTGGCGTCAAAGGGTCGTAATCTTACTCTTAGTGGCGTCAAAGGGACATAATCTTGCTAGGAGTTGCGTCAACGGGTCATAATCTTGCTAGGATTGGCGTCAGAGGGTCGTAATCCTTTTAGGATTGGCGTCAGAGGGTCGTAATCCAATTAGGATTGGCGTCAAAGGGTCGTAATCCTATTAGGATTGGCGTCAAAAGGGTCGTAATCCTATTAGGATTGATCTACTCTAAGTGGCATCGAAGGGTCGTAATCCTACGAAGGGTCTGTAACCTACTCTTAGTGGCGTCAAAGGGTCCGTAAACCTACTCTTAGTGGCGTCAAAGGGTCCGTAAACCTACTCATAGTGGCGTCAAAGGGTCGTAAACCTACTCATAGTGGCGTCAAAGGGCCGTAAACCTACTCATAGTGGAGTCAAAGGGTCGTTAACCTACTCATAGTGGCGTCAAAGGGCCACATACCTATTTGGGGAATGATCAAAGGGTCATAATCCAACCCAGGGAGTTGTCAAAGGGTCATAATCCGGTTGGACATGAAATTTTAAGTCATAAAAAAAAGGTGAAATTTACCATTTTTGATGTAGATCTTGCACTGCTATTGCCAACGGTGCGCTGAAATAATTTTTGAAATTAAATAATTATAATAAAATCTGTATTATAATAAAAGAAAATTGATGAGGACTAGCCTGTCAATACAGGTGTCACATTTGTCGCCTTTAAAAGTCATCAAAATCGACGGATTTTGGAAGAAAGAAAAAAAAAAGGCGACGACGAAATCCGACGGCCGAAAAACCGAAAACGGATTTAGAACCCCCGAAAAGGGTTCTTCGTCTTCCATCATTTGAAACACCGAAGTCAGCTTACGTTTTTATTCACTTTAATGACATAAACTCCTTTATTTGCGACTTTTACTAGTTTTATATTGCGCCACTTTTCTTTCCCATCCTTATTACCGTCTGAAACAACTAAAATTAACAAAAACATAAAATCGGCGGCGGATTCGGGCTGGGAAAAGGTGCAAGACCCGAAAAACGCCGCAAAAAACACAAAAACAGAAATGAAATGTTTTTTAAATTCAGATTTTTTTGTAATCAAGTAATAGAGCAAAGTGAAACGATAATACCTTGTTTTGGTACGTTTTCTCCTTTTTCTTTCCTACAAGGGTCATAACTAGCCTTTCCTCTCTACTAGGGTCATAAATAGCACTTTCCCTGCAAGGGTCATAACTAGCCCTTAGCCCTACAAGGGTCATAACTAGCACTTAGCCCTACAAGGGTCATAACTAGCACTTAGCCCTACAAGGGTCATAACTAGCACTTAGCCCTACAGGGGTCATAACTAGCACTTAGCCCTACAAGGGTCATAACTAGCACTTAGCCCTACAAGGGTCATAACTAGCAATTAGCCCTACAAGGGGTCATAACTAGCAATTAGCCCTACAAAGGGTCATAACTAGCACTTAGCCCTACAAGGGTCATAACTAGCACTTAGCCCTACAAGGGTCATAACTAGCGCTTAGCCCTACAAGGGTCATAACTAGCGCTTAGCCCTACAAGGGTCATAAATAGCTCTTAGCCCTACAAGGGTCATAAATAGCTCTTAGCCCTACAAGGGTCATAAATAGCTCTTAGCCCTACAAGGGTCATAAATAGCTCTTAGCCCTACAAGGGTCATAAATAGCTCTTAGCCCTACAAGGGTCATAAATAGCTCTTAGCCCTACAAGGGTCATAAATAGCTCTTAGCCCTACAAGGGTCATAAATAGCTCTTAGCCCTACAAGGGTCATAAATAGCTCTTAGCCCTACAAGGGTCATAAATAGCTCTTATACCTACAAGGGTCATAACTAGCAATTAGCCCTACAGGGGTCATAACTAGCCCTTAGCCCTACAGGGGTCATAACTAGCCCTTAGCCCTACAAGGGGTCATAAACTAGCCCTTAGCCCTACAAGGGTCATAACTAGCAATTAGCCCTACGAGGGTCATAACTGGCCCTTAGCCCTACGAGGGTCATAACTGGCCCTTAGCCCTACAGGGGTCATAACTAGCAATTAGCCCTACGAGGGTCATAACTGGCCCTTAGCCCTACGAGGGTCATAACTGGCCCTTAGCCCTACGAGGGTCATAACTAGCCCTTAGCCCTACGAGGGTCATAACTAGCCCTTAGCCCTACAGGGGTCATAACTAGCCCTTAGCCCTACAGGGGTCATAACTAGCCCTTAGCCCTACAAGGGTCATAACTAGCCCTTAGCCCTACAAGGGTCATAACTAGCGCTTAGCCCTACAAGGGTCATAACTAGCGCTTAGCCCTACAAGGGTCATAACTAGCACTTAGCCCTACAGGGGTCATAACTAGCCCTTAGCCCTACAGGGGTCATAACTAGCCCTTAGCCCTACAGGGGTCATAACTAGCCCTTAGCCCTACAGGGGTCATAACTAGCCCTTAGCCCTACAGGGGTCATAACTAGCCCTTAGCCCTACAGGGGTCATAACTAGCCCTTAGCCCTACAGGGGTCATAACTAGCACTTAGCCCTACAGGGGTCATAACTAGCCCTTAGCACTACAGGGGTCATAACTAGCCCTTAGCCCTACAGGGGTCATAACTAGCCCTTAACCCTACAAGAGTCATAACTAGCACTTATCCCAACAAGGGTAATAACCCTTGCTGCAAGGGTCATAAATATCCCTTTAGTCATACAAGGGTAATAACTAGGTTTTATGTCCGCAACACGCACCTGCAAGGGTCATAACCACACGTTTATCCAACTGCAAGGGTCATAACTACACGTTTATCCAACTACAAGGGTCACAACTACCCATTTCGCCAATTACAAGGGTCACAACTACCCATTTCTCCAACTGAAAGGGTCATAACTTGCTGTTTATCCCCTAGAAGGGTCATAACAAGCAGTTCACCCCCTAACAGGGTCGTAACTATCAGTATACCCCCTACTAGGGTCTAACTAGCAATATACCCCACAAGGGTCTTAACTAGCCGTATTCCCCCCCTACAAGGGTCGTAACTAGCCGTATGCCCCCTAAAAGGGTCGTAAATAGCCGTACGCCCCCTACAAGGGTCGTAAATTACAGTTTACCCCATACAAGGGTCATAACTATCAGTTTTCCCCTTCAAGGGTCATAACTTACATTGTTGTGACACGTATGGTCTGTAAAACTGGCTGCAGACTGTTACCCCCACAAGGATCAAAGATGGACACAAACAAAAAAGAAAACCATCAAAAACGCCCATAGTTTGTTTTGATTTTTTTCCACTTCAAAAAAACAAAAAAACCAAGGAACACTGAAATACAACAACTGGTAAAATATAAGTAGGTACATCAATATTTATAACCAAAATAATTAGAATGATCAATAAAAATATGAAATTGATGTCTGCTAAGAAGATTACCTGAATCCATAATCTCAAAGCCGCTCCTCTTTTTATAAAAAAATTAGTAAACTGATAATTAATAAAAAATTAAATTAATCGAAAACAAACACTTGATTGCTTTTAAAATGAAGTTTAATTCATATATGTAAATTATGAGATTTGCGAAAGAACGCCGATAAACGAAGAACCTAAGGTAAGGCTGTTGCCTGTTAGAAAAGATCAGTGATGCCAACTTAACGGCGAATAGGTGGCCCCTCCATAATTTGTTGGCCCCTCCGCAATTTTATGATTTTAATTTTTTTTAAATATTTTTTAATTAAAAGAATAATTTTATTTATTTAAAACTCCAAAATTTTATTTTATAACATCTTAAGCACGGCAAGTGGCAACACTGGGCGTTATCAAATCGAAGCCGCGTTATCAGTTAAAATGTGCATTTAGGTGCTTTTAAATTTTAATTCTTAATATGTCGAAGGGCGAGGAAAGATGGAAGAGGCCAAGGTATAAATCAGAGTCGGAATTCGTCTTCAGAAAACGTCAGCCGCCCAGAGAGATCAAAAGAAAAGGGGACATCTATGTTACAAACAAATCGAATTTTAAGGTAAATTGGCTTAGCTAGAGTCTAGACTCTAAAATGACTCATTTTAGGGCCAAATCGCCGAATGTATGAAATTAGTGGAGACAGAAGGATTCGTGAGCCTTCACGGTTTGGGCGCAGCCATCCCTCGCACCATAAATCTCGCACTTCAGCTCAAAGACAAACTAAACAGCCAATACATCATCGACGTGAAAACCTCAACTGTCAGAATAACAGGTAAAGTTTGTTTTCTAAGTTGGCATCACTGATTCGCAAATTGGCATCACTGATTTTCTTCCCGCAGACGACTTCGAAACCGAAGACGACATCACGGAGATGAAACGTGACAATTCCGCCGTTCACATTCGCATCTACAAGCAAGAAAAAGCATAAAAATGAAACAAAAATTGTATATTTTGTAAATATAATGTTTTTTTAATTATTTAACTTTCGGTACGCAGACTCCGGTGCCGTTGCTCATATAACATGTTTCCGTGCAGCAATTTGCCGCTGATTTTACAGAACACTGGAAAGTATCAAATGGTCAACTTATGAATAATTCATGATTTTCCTCTAGCAATGCATCATTTTTGGATACAAAAATTTAAAATTATTCACCATTTGACCGTTAGAGAGGCATTTGCCTTTATCATCTCCGTGCGCGAGTCCAATGACAAGTATCACGAAAAAGCAAAAAAATATCCAAATTTTCATTATTCTGGAACTTTTATATTTCATCAGGTGAAAAATAATTGAGAAATCAATTTTTACGGATGTTTCCGTGAGAATAGACACGTCATTGGTTTAACTCACAGCCTTCTGGATTGAAAGCCACAGCCTTCTGAATAGTATAAAACTAATTTGGTTTTTTAATCAAACCAAAGGGGGGAATAAAATTTACTCCTGTAAAGATGGCAAATTTGATTTATTTTATCCTTAATCCAAAGCCTTCTGAATCTAAATTTAAGAAATTGCATGCCACTGCCTTCTGAATATGTAGGTTTGTGGTGTGAATTGGGTTTAAGATTGTAAAAAAAGAGAAATCATTCTATTTAAATTGTATAATTAGGTTAAAATCATTAAAATTAGGATTAAACGATAAGAAGTGAAGTGAAATTTTTCTTGCCGGGCCAGGCCTCTTTGGCGTAGATCTTTTTGGAAGGAGACTGTCCTTGGTTTTGCGTCGGTGTCGGGGTTTCCTCGCGTTTTGCCGACGGTACGAGGTCGATTTCGGGTGCCGGGTCGGGAAGCGAGATGCCGAGGCGAGAAGCGAGGACCGAGCTTAGGATCGGATTCGAGCCCCTTTCTTGAGGAAGATCGCCATAAAGGTTGACCGATGCTAGACTCTGGTGTTTGGCATGTTTGGCCTCGTCGGTTGGCGACACTGATGAAACGCCGAGGACGTCGACACGTTGCCGTTTACCTGGGACGACCGTCGTGTGCACCATATTTCTGAACCGACCCACCGTAGGGTCCACATCTTCCGGGTTGATGACGTCATTTTCTTCATTAAATGTGACCGAACGACGTTTCCTTTTTGTCCGACTAATCGTCGAATTCGACTTCTCAGTCTCCTCGCCGATCCCAAGCATCGAAATACGGCGGTTATGTGCCGTATTGAATTCAGTCAAATTCTAAAGAAAAAAAATTAAGTTATTAGTTAGTAAAGAAGAATTACGTCAAGTTCGGCTGTAGATTCGGTAAGTCCGAGCATGGGCGCTCCTTGCGTCGCTTCTCCCCTTTCAAGCTGCTCGATGACATTTCTGGTGCTCGTCTGTGGCCTCTCTCTCATCACATACTGGCGAGTTGATGCGCCAAAATGAAAAACCGCATTTGGCGGAAGCTGCGTCGGTTTATTCGCTTCTAGACGTAAACTTCCAATAAACGTCCCGTGCGCTACAAAACAAGAATCGAAATCATGATCTCATAGGCAAACTCACTGCTTCCTAGATCGACCAAAAACGCTCGATTGAGATGGCTGTGGTAGACAAACGCAGCATGGACTCGTGAACAAGAAGCATGGTCAAGAGCGACGTCATTCATCTGCGGATTCCGTCCGAAAAGATAACACTTTTTCTCATCCAACATCAATTTCTAAAAATTACAATAATTAGCATTCCAAAGGCGGTAGGAAGTATAAATGACCTGTACTAGTTTGTCGTCTTTCATCACGTCCAAATGCGTACCGACAGGCGGCTTTCCGGCCCTAAAAAGAAATGAAATACTCTCAATTAATACGTACAATAGCTCACCATTTCGGAATATCGTAGTGGTTGGCCATTTTCACTTATTCGATTTCTTCATAAGTGAACGCACATTTCGCTTTCCTAAACTAGTATCAGAAATAATCAAAAATTTGTATACAAAAGTCAAAAAAGACATAAAAGGTTACACTTTTGGTTGTCCGTCAATCGATATCGGGGGGCCCCTCCGGAATTTGTAATGTTGGACAGCCTGTTCGATTTAACCGCCAACTTTGATACTCATTACTCAGTTGCATTGCTGAAGATGGGTATCCATCATGCAATTCGAGGATGCCAAACATGAGGTTCGAGTAAACCCATCATGCATTTCATCAGTAGGTACCCATCATGCAATTCGAGAGTATCCATCATGTAATTTGAGAATACCCATCATGCAATTCGACATTAGGTACCCATTATGTAATTCGAGAGTACCCATCATGCAATTTGGGAATACCCGTCATGCAATTCGAGAGTATCCATCATGTAATTTGAGAATACCCATCATGCAATTCGAGAACAGGTACCCATAATGTATCGCAAAAGTATCCTTGCATTGCGAGAGAACCCATGATTCAAGTTATCGATCATCACTCTTTAGTCCATAACTTCCACAATTGTTGACCGATTTTATCGATATTTATACCGTTGGAAAGCTATTTTAAAGAGCTACTCAAGTTACTTAATGGAAAAAATCGCTCAGACCACTCCTTAGCCATCAAAAACGGACTTAAAGTAAATTCGGCTGCTATGCATCATTGCGGGTGTTGTATTTTCTCTTGTTTTCTTCGGAAAGTTGGATTTTACTAGAGAATTTAGAATTTCGTGGATGCATCATTGGGGTGATGCACTTTTCTCGGAACGCAATTGAGATTCACGTAGGGTCGGGTAGGAGGAAATTCTTGGGTAGCAAACGCTGAAGGTCCATCCCCTCCTACGCGGCTCTCACCTCTTCGCGTCCTTCCAGCCTCGCCAGTTCTCCGGATTCCGTTCGAAAGCGAAGGCCCCCCGAACGCCCTAAAATGTTCAAAGCGTAGTTTTTTGTCAAGAATTTCCCCTTTTATTGTTTTTCCTTCGCGTGTGTTCTTCACCTTTTTTGTGCGATGGGTTTGGAGCACCTTTTAAAATCTTCTTTTCTCCTCTTGGTCGCCAACATAGTAAGTTACACGCTAATTTACACTTCTAAATGGGTCTTATCTTGTGAAAAAGGTTTAAAATCAGGCTAAAATTGCCTCTTTCGTCGATAAGATACACAAAGAGGGCATTTTCTTGCTAAAAAACGTTCAAAATCTGTCTGAAAAGGGTCTTTTCTTGTCAGAAATGTTCTAAATCTGGCTAAAATGGGTCTTTTATTGTCGAAAAACTGTAAAATTTAGGCTCTAAGGGGTCATTTCTTGCCAGAAAGGATCTAAATCTGGCTGAAAAGGGTCTTTTATTGTCGAAAGACGGTAAAGTTTAGGCTCAAAGGGGTCTGTTCTTGTCAGAAATGGTCTAAATATGGCTGAAATGGGTCTTTTATTGTCGAAAAACCTGTAAAATTAGGCTCATAGGGGTCATTTCTTGTCTAAATCTGGCTAAAATGGGTCTTTTATTGCCGAAAAACTGTAAAATTTAGGCTTAAAGGGGTCTTTTCTTGTCAAAAGGGGTCTAAATCAGCCTGAAAATGGTCTTCAGTGTATAAAAATCTTGGGAAATTTTTCGAAATGGCTCTTTTTTAGCCAAAATGGTTAAGGCTGCGAAAACCTGTGACGTCATGTGACACCTTCGTAGTGTCACATGGTCTCTGTAATCACTCCAGAAGCTGAGTCACGCTCTGGAAATACCGTTATAGAAGTTCTAGACTTATCAAAAACTAAAATTGTAGACTTTTTTACAAGTCACACAATTTGAAAAATCTTTACGAGTGCACAGGCCTCCATGAAAAAACGCCTTTGCCATACCCGTGACGTCATAAATTTCTTGCATAACAAACCCACGAGGAAATTTCTTGTCTTTTTTTATCAATACGCCTATCCCTAATATGGAAATGAGACTACCTTTCTGTGGGTTGAAAGGACTTGAAACGCCCACATTTTTTTTGCCAGAACGAAAACAAAAGTCTAGATTACAAAAAAGTCGGTCAAACTTTTAAATATGCAAACCTATATAATCACTATGTTAATTATTTTCCATTATCTTTCCAGTTAAAAACCTACCTTGCCCTAAAATCAACACAAAATCGATCTAGAAGGCATTATTTAGCGAAAAATTGGTAACGGCTGTATAAATCACGGCATCCATCCTACAAAAAATCTTAGTAAATCAAAGTTGTAGCAAATTTTATAAGCTTTAATTTTATTTTTATAAAATTTTTTGACATTTCAATTTTTTTTTAAACTTACCTCAACCATGCCGATCGTTAATTGCTTTTTGAGAGTTGTTTTTAAAAGGAAATTAAATTCTCTACAACTTTTACTAAGTATACATTTTTGATTAGATGACGTCTTCCCTCGTTTAGAGGTCAAAATAGAAAACCCTGTTTTTTCCCCACATCGTAGCTCAGATACGTTTGGTCCCACAAAAAATATTATTAAATCAAAATTGTAGAAAATTCAATAATCTTTAATTTTGTCCTTTATAATTTTTCGTCTACAACCTACGGTTTTCGAGATATTGGCTAAAAACGAAAAAAATAGAAAACTCTGTTTTTTTCCAACCTCGTAGCTCAGATACGGTTGGTCCTACAAAAAATTGTATTAAATCAAAATTGTAGAAAATTTAATAATCTTTAATTTTGTCTTTAGTACTTTTTCGTCTACGACCTACTGTTTTCGAGATATTAGCTAAAAACGAAAAAATACCTCTTTTTCGCCCCCAGGCTTGACGTTTGTGAATTTGAGTCAGAAACCGGTTGTCTTTTCTTGGAACTCCTCTCGTTTTGGACGGGGAAAAAAACGATTTGATGACTTGTAGTAAAAATTGTGAGAATAAAAGGTGCGGGTACAATAACCTTGTTTGAAAAGGGACCTTTTCTTAAAGTTCGAGTACCATCCGGAGCCGGTTCTTTCTTTTGTCGACTCAAAAATTCCATTAGCGACGAGAGAACCCGTTTCTTCCCGATCTTCACGAGGAAAAATTGATTTTCGCTTTTGCGTTCCCTAGGGAAAGGCATTTCCCGCCATTTTTACATTAGGATAACCGTCGCTGGAAGCCGTTTTTTTAAAAACACGAAGGTCCGGGATATAAATAAAATTAATTGGAGAGAAAGGAAGAAAAACCGGAAAACCTTGTTTCTGTTCTGATTGTTATTTCAACAAAATCCGGTAGCCGGACTTTCGATTTTGAACTTTTCCAAATTCAAACCCCGATATCTCGAGAACGGATTAACCGAATTTCTAAGTTAACCACTTTTTGGAAAGCCATTTTATCGTACTTTTCAAAAAATTAGTTGTCTTGTCCCCTAAATGATGCAAAAAAGTTCAAAAATGACAGGAAAGTGCAATTATCCATCTCAAGGCGCAAATAAAATTTTATTTTTATGCATTTCCGGTTCAGGTTTTCCTCTGTTGCGCAATTTTTTGATTTCAATCTCTAAATTTATTTCCTGTATGTCAAAAAAGTTTGGTTTTTTGAAGAATTTGGGTGGTTTTTTCTATTTTTTGAATAATTACAATTTTTTTTTGTGCAGGTTCTGTGCCAAACATTGGTCGACCAGGAATTCACGCCGGCCGTGACTGCGACATGTAAGGCCGGATATATGACCATCAAAATCCAAACGAATTCTTCATTTATAGGTAAGAAAAATTCAAAATTTATCGTTTTTAGTAAACGGTAGATAGGAACCGAGTTGGTAAATCCTGGAAACGTTTAAAAAAAAAAAAATCGCTCTTTTTCGTTATATTCCGGGGTTTTCAACCTCTTTTTCATTATATTAGGGTGTTTTCTGCCTCTTTTTACTTTCTCAAAGAGAAGTTATTGTATTACCGTCGGATTCGGGTTTTTGGGGGAGGGTCTTCCAGACCCCCTAGGGTCAAACTGACTTTTGATCTTTGCCGGACATGACTTTGTCTGTGGTGCCGGCCGTCCGGCCGTCCGTCGCCTTTTTTTATCGGAACACTTCACGGCCACAATTTTCATCCGATTTTCACAAAATTTTCACACAATCTTCCTTTCGTGGTTATCTTGAAAGTGACGAGAGCGATTTTTGAAATTCGACAAAATGGCGGAGATATGTCTGTCTAAAGTTTGCAAAAATGTGCTACGGGCTTTCTACCGGTCCGATCTTCACCAAATTTTAACCAAATAATCTTCACGTGATCCCGATTAAATTTCATTAACTAATTAGGTAATTAATTATGTAATTAGGTAATTATGACTAATTAACTTAATTTTCCCATTTTCATAAAATATCGCCAAATTCAAGTTATGATTGCAAAAAATTTTTTCAAAAATTAATTAATTAAATTAACTAATTAGGTAATTATATTGAGTTTGAGTGAAATTAGTCCCATTTTCATAAAATTATCACCAAATTCAAGTTATGATTGAAAACAATTTTTTTTTTCAAAAGTTAATTAATTATTTAATTAACTAATTAGGTAATTATAATGTGTTTAAGTGAAATTAGTCCCATTTTCACAAAATTATCACCAAATTCAAGTTATGACTGAAAAAAATTTTCTATAAATTAATTAATTAACTATTAAATAATTATAATGTGTTTGGGTGAAATTTATGGATCCCCCGAATTCTGTAGACCTTTGAGAAAGTTCGTGTCTCTGGGCAAGCTCCAGGACCAATATTCATTGTATTAGGGTATTTTAAGGGGAGGATGACGGATTTCGGAAAAAAAATTGATCAATTATCATTAAAAATTGACCTTTTCTGAATCCAAATCTGTATAATTTATAATAATTTTTTAGATGACTAGAAATATTTTTAAAAATTTTTGAACACATGGTTTTTGATACATGTGGGGTGCTATTTAAGTATTGGTCCTGGAGCTTGCCCAGAGACACGAACTTTCTCAAAGGTCTACAGATTTCGGGGGATCCATAAATTTCGGGGGGAAATGAATCCTTTTTTTCTAACATAACTTGAATTTGGTGATAATTTTATGAAAATGAGACTAATTTCACTCAAACACATTATTATTACCTAATTAGTTAATTAAATAATTAATTTTTGGAAAAATTTTTTTTCAATCTTAACATGAATTTGGTGATAATTTTCTAAAAATGGGAATAAATTCACTCAAACACATTATTATTACCTTATTAATTAATTAGTAATTAATTAATTAATGGGGGAAAACTTTTTTTAATTTCAATCATAACTTGAATTTGGTGGTAATTTTATGAAAATAGTACTAATTCCGCTCAAACACATTATAATTACCTAATTAGTTAATTACTTAATTAATTAATTAATTTTTGGGAAAAATTTTTTTCAGTCATAACTTGAATTTGGTTATAATTTTATGAAAATGGGACCAATTTCACTCAAACACATTATAATTACCTAATTAGTTAATTGGTTAATTAGTTAATTAATTAATTACCTAATTAGTTAATTGGTTAATTAGTTAATTAATTAATTACCTAATTAGTTAATGAAATTTAATCGGGATCACGTGAAGATTATTTGGTTAAAATTTGGTGAAGATCGGACCGGTAGAAAGGCCGTAGCACATTTTTGCAAACGTTAGGTTAATTACTTAATTAATTAATTAATTTTTGGGAAAAATTTTTTTCATTCATAACTTGAATTTGGTTAGAATTTTATGAAAATGGGACCAATTTCACTCAAACACATTATAATTAACTAATTAGTTAATTAGTTAATTAATTACCTAATTAGTTAATGGAATTTAATCGGGATCACGTGAAGATTATTTGGTTAAAATTTGGTGAAGATCGGACTGGTAGAAAGCCCGTAGCACATTTTTGCAAACTTTAGACAGACATATCTCCGCCATTTTGTCGAATTTCAAAAATCGCTCTCGTCACTTTCAAGATAACCACGAAAGGAAGATTGTGTAAAAATTTCGTGAAAATCGGATGAAAATTGTGGCCGTGAAGTGTTCCGGAAAAAAGGCGACGGACGGACGGACGGCCGGCACCACAGACAAAGTCATGTCCGACAAAGATCAAAAGTCAGTTTGACCCTAGGGGGTCTGGAAGACCCTTCCCCAAAAACCCGAATCCGACGGTATTACAATAA
>JAGWEN010000992.1:0-44502 GCA_018703685.1 Orius laevigatus | reverse complement strand
AGGAATACAATTGATATAATTAAAAAACAGTGTAAAACCTATATTTTTCGAGTTATCGCCAAAAAAGAGCTTTTATAACTAAGTAAAGTACCCCAGGAAAAATTCTCTGGTCAAAAACAACATTATATTCGTACTCAGCATCGCAAAAAACCTGATTTTATCAAGAATAAAAAACAAAATTTGGGAATTTTTCCTCCAAAAAGCCTCAAAAAACTTACCCATAGTGGAAGCGAGTCCTACTAAAAAGAAAACAACAATGCAAAGGAGTCCAGCCGGTTTCATGTCTTCGCTTTTGTTTAATTTAACATTTTTTCAAATTTCTCGCCTTATATTCTTCAGTTAATGATATAAAAACAAATAAAATACAAAATATAATACGACGTATGTATAAAATATCACAAAAACTTAAGTTGTAATCGTTGTTATAAACCTTTTCGTTTTTCGTTTTTATCACCAAAAAATGGACATTTCCTCCTTATTTACACATTCCTTGTATTTTTATCAAAGTACGGTAAATAAAAAGGTCGTCCCACATCTAAAAATTGTCATAAAATGAATGAGGAAAAAAATCTATTTCTCGTTTAAAATTCAATTTTTATTATTATTAAATTACATATTTTATTTATCAATAATTATTATAAATATTTTAAATAATTATAAATATAATAAATTATTAATATTTTAATTCTTTATTAAATCATTAATTAATAAATTATTAATAAATCCTTAATTAAATCATAAGTAATTAATAATGATTAATATTTTAATTAATTATTAAATTAATAATAATTAATTTAATGATATAATATATAAATTATTGATGGTTATTAACATTTTAAATATTAGAAATATTTCTTATCAATTATTTATAAATAATTATTCATCGATAATAAATTAACTAATTAAGTAAATTAGCTAATGACGATGTATTTTCGTGCTATTCGTCCTATCTTTACACCAAAATTAAGTTGTGATTGAACTAATTTTTTAAAAATTAATTAACTAATTATATAATTATGATGTGTTAAGGGCTATCTTCATAAAATGAACACCAAAACCAAGATATGGTTGCATAATTGTTTTTTAAGTGATTAACTAATTAGGTAAATATGATGTGTTTTTGTCAATTTGTCCTTTCTTCATCAAAAAACCAAAAACAAGTTGTGATTGAACAAAATTTTTCAAAAATTAATTAAGTAATTAACTGCAGTTCCTTCTCCATGCCTTTTTCAGAAATTTTCTTGATATTTTTGTGGTTATAACCTTTAAAAAAATTCTTTAACCAACTTTATGGGGATTCAAGCGTTATTTACAACGTTGGGAAGTCTAAACGCAACTTTACAACCGTTTAAAACAATTAAACCTTTATAAAATTATATGGTAGGGAGAAGAAAAGCCTCTAAATTTTTTTGTAGGGCACCTTCTTATATAGGCGATACTAAAAATACGGTTTTTAATATGGAAAAACCGCGTTGGGGAATGGATTGGACCCGCGGCGGGTAAAACTCGATATTAGAGGTCGCTCTAATTGAATAGGAGGCAAACATAGTAACAGCTCGGCTTTAATTACATTAGTAAATTGGAATCAGGTTCATTTAGTAAAGAGGGGAGGGGAGGAGTGGTGGGGGGTGGGGGGACAGAGTCCGTCGGGGTAAACAGAGACTTTCCCAAACCGCATTTGCCTTTTGTCCACCGAATTTATCCTCGAAATTGACAGATTTTGACGTTTTCACGACGATAACATATTAAAAAGTTGTTTTTTGCTTTAAATGTTATTTGGGTTAGGTAAAAAAGGTTCAAAAATAGGTCAAAAAGGGTACCTACTTTGTTGCCAAAAAAGGGCCCGTTTTAAAAGATTCTTTTTCCAAAAAGGGTTAAAATCTGTCTGAAAAGTATCATTCCTTGTCTAAAAGGATCAAAAACTGAGTGAAAAGGGTCAAAATCTGTCTGAAAAGTATCTTTCCTTGTCTAAAAGGATCAAAATCTGGGTGAAAAGGGTCAAAATCTGTCTGAAAAGTGTATTCTCTTGTCAAAAACATCGAACATAAAAAAGGAAAAAACAAACAAAAAGGTTGGAAGGGTCTTGTCCTTGTCGAAGAGGTCAAAACGTCTCAGCTTGCTGAGAAAAGTATCTTTCCTTGTCAAATAGGGTCAAAATCTAGCTGAAAAGGGCCTTTTCTTATCAAAAATTAGGCTAAAAAGTTGTTTTTCTTGCCAAAAATGGTCAAAATCTAGCTGAAAAAGGTCTTTTCTTAACAAAAAAACTGTCAAAATCAGGCTGAATTTTGGTCCTACAAAAAATTGTATTAGCTTAAAATTGTAGCAAATTCAAAACTCTTTAATTTTCTACTAACAATTGTTACGCCTACGACCTACGGTTTTCGAGATATTGGGGAAAAAAAGAAAAAAAAATCACCTTAAAAACGCTCCTGACGCCAAAGCGGACGGGTTTCGGTTGGGGACTTTTTTGTGGTTAATCATGGGACCCTTAATCGCTAATTGATTTTAATTTGAAATTAAATTCTGTACAACGTTTACTTAGTACAATTTTTTGCTTAGATAACGTCTTCTGTCCTTTAGAGGTCAAAATAGAAAACCCCGATTTTTTGCGACCTCGTTACTCAGAAACGTTTGGTCCTACGAAAGAATTATATTAGGTCAAAAGTATAGAAAATTTAATTATCTTTAATTTTGTACTAATAATCATTTCGCCTACGACTAACGGTTTTCGAGATATCGCAGAAAAGAAAGAAAAAAATCACTTTAAAAACGCTTCAGACGCCAAAGCGCGCGGGTTTCGGTTGGGGACTTTTTTGTGGTTAATCATGGGACCTAACCCTACACATTTCCTTAGATAAACAAAACCGGACTAATAACGATAAACGATAAACTAAAGAACGATAAACGAAATAGTTGATAACATAACGATTAAAAATAAGTTATATACAAATTTATACAAACGTCGTAATATAGTTTGTATTTTATTTGTTTGTATATCATTAACTGAAGAATATAAATCGAGAAATTGGAAAAAAAAAAAGTTAATTTAAACAAAAGCGAAGACATGAAACCCGCTGGACTCCTTTGTATTGTTTTCTTTTTAGTAGGACTCGCCTGGGTATATGAGGGAAAATTCGGAAAAAAAAATTTTCCTTCCCAAATTTTGTTTTTTAGTCTTGATAAAATAAGGTTTTTTGGGGGTACCGAGTACGAATATAATGTTGTTTTTGACCAGAGAATTTTTCCTTGGGTAGTTTACTTAGTTCTAAAAACTGTTTTTTGGCGATAACTCGAAAAATATTGGTTTTACACTGTTTTAATTAATTCAATTGTATTTCTCGTCAAATTTTACATAAGAATTGATATCTCTTTGCGAATTTTCGAAAATTTATATTTTGGCTTTTTGACTTTTTTCTGGGCTTTCTGAGGCCCATTCGCTGAAACACAACTTTTTTGAGGTCTAGAACCACTAAAAAACGTTTGGTCAAGATTTGAGGTTACATGAAAGTCCAGTAAATATCGCATAAAACTGAACTATTTGGTACCTAGAGTTAAGTACAATTTGTAGGTGTTCATATTTTTCTTTTCCTTCTTTTTCCTCTTATTAATTGTTCATTAAATGTTTAGCGAGCCAGGATAAACGAGATATGATCGACGACTGGCTGGCTAACTTTAAGTACTCGGAATACAGCTTGGATTATCCATAGCTATCCATCGAGGCAACTTTGAAAAATTGGGGTTAAGGCAAATAAGTACGTGGAAGTTTAACTAAGGAACCAAATAAAATTCCATTAAATCATACATTGTTTCTGTTTCTTCCTTATTGATCAATCTGCACCACGATTATAACAAAAAGAGTCAAAATATGTCTAAAAAGTGTCTTTTTTTGTCAAAAAAGACAAAATCTGGATAAACTGGAACTTTACTTATTGAAAAGTTCAAAATTAGGCTGAAAAGTTGTCGAAAATGGTCAAAATCTATCAGAAATGGGTCATTTCTTGTCCAAAAGGGTCGATATCTAGCAGAAAAGGGTCTTTTCTAATCGAAAAACAAGTGAAAAATTAAGCTGAAAAGGGTCTTTTCTTGTCAAAAAGTTTCAAAATCTAGCAGAAATTGGTCTTTTCTTGTCCTAAAGGGTCAAAACTACTAGAAAAGGGTATTTTCTTATCCAAAATAAAAGGTTCAAAATTAAGCTAAAAAGTGTCTTTATTGTAAAAAAAAAAAGTAAAACTCTGGCTGAAATGGGTCTTTTCTTATCAAAAATGGTTCAAAATTAAGCTGAAAAGGGTATTTTATTGTCAAAAGGGTCTAAATCAGGCTGAAGAGGGTCTTTTTATGTCGAAAAGTGTCAAAATCTGTCTAAAATTTCAAAATGGTTCGTCATTATGATTTTATGGAAGGCCAACTATAGATTTTCCTAATAATTTTCGGTATTGAACCGAACATTTGACAGGTTAAATTGGATTCCATTGTATATTATTGAAAATGACGGAATGCGGGGGTTCGGCGTGTGGGATTTATTTGGAAAATTCGAATTGAAATTTCGAAACGAGGAGGGTCGGAAATGTCAGAGGAGCCGGATGTGGTCAGTGCCGGGCTGAGGAACAATGGCGACACCCCCACCCCTCCACCACCACCCTACCACCCCCCGCAGAGATCAACTTATTCTAAAACATCCCTGAAAACGTGTGAGTTTTCGGATTAGCTTTCGGAGCGAGTTGTCCCAAACAATAAGTCGAGTGGTTGTCGAGGGACGGTTATTGTCCGAGCGGGCACTCACAAAGGCTTTGTTCCGGAGGCAGTGCTGGACCGCGGATCTCCTCCCCACCCCTCACCCACCACCCCACTTCCCTCCTTTTTTCACGCTTATCTTCCCTATAACCTTATGACGAACTTCGGACAACCTATTGTCCCTTTCTCCTCCACAATACAAAACCGCTCATCATTTCCACTCGAAAGGATTTCCATACTTCGTTACCTTCCCATCCTTTCGAACCCAGTCTGTTAAATCAATCTTTTATTATATTATGTTTATTCAGCACACAAAACTCTATAGCTGAAAGATTGAAAATTTCCGTCAGAGGATGCGAGTAGATAACCATACCGATAAAGAAGTAACCTAACTCCTGGCTCAAAACAATAACGGTTTCATTAAATTAAATTTTATACTTTACATTTAATAATTTATATTTGATACTAAGTTTTTTCGTGTGATTCTGTTTGAAGTCTCCCTACCATTACACTATACCCTTCCCCTATAACCTTCACCTATATTCTTGCCCTATAACATTCCCCTCTTCCCCCTATACCCTTCCCCTATACACTTCCCTATAACCTTCCCTATAACCTTCCCCTATACCCTTCTCCTATAACCTTCCCCTTACCCTATACCCTTCCCCTTTAACCTTCCCCTATAACCTTCCCCTAAAACCTTCCCCCTATACCCTTACCCTATAACCATCTCCTATACCCTTCCCCTATACCCTTCCCCTATACCCTTCCCCCTATACCCTTCCCCTATACCCTTCCCCTATAACCTTCCCCTATAACCTTCCCCTATAACCTTCCCCTATACCCTTCCCCATATACCCTTCCCCATATACCCTTCCCCTATACCTCCCTATACCTCCTATACCCTTCCCCTATACCCTTCCCTATACCCTTCCCATACCCTCCCCTATACCCTTCCCCTATACCCTTCCCCTATACCCTTCCCCTATACCCTTCCCCTATACCCTTCCCCTATACCCTTCCCCTATACCCTTCCCCTATACCCTTCCCCTATACCCTTCCCCTATACCCTTCCCCTATAAAGTTCCCCTATAACCTTCCCCTATAACCTTCCTCTATACCCTTCCCCTATACCCATCCCCTATACCCTTACCCTATAACCATCTCCTATACCCTTCCCCTATACCCTTCCCCTATACCCTTCCCCTATAACCTTCCCCTATACCCTTCCCCTATACCCTTCCCCTATACCCTTCCCCTATACCCTTCGCCCATACCCTTCCCCCATGCCCTTCCTCTATACCCTTCCCCCATGCCCTTCCTCTATACCCTTCCCCCATACCCTTCCCCTATACCCTTCCTCTATACCCTTCCCCTATACCCTTCCCCTATACCCTTTCCCCTATACCATTCCCCTTTACCCTTCCCCTATACCCTTTCCCTATAACCTTCCCCTATAACCTTCTCCTATAACCTTCCCATATAACCTTCCCCTATAACCTTCCCCTATAACCTTCCCCTATACCCATCCCCTATAACCTTCTCCCATACCCTTCCCCCATACCCATCCCCTATTACCTTACCCCATACCCATCCCCTATAACCTTCCCCTATAACCTTCCCCCATACCCTTCCCCCATACCCTTCCCCTATACCCTTCCACTATACCATTCCCTTTTTCCCTTTTACCATTCCCCCCACTGGCCACAATTCTTGTGTTCGGTGATTTAAAGGGAACCAGTATTTCATTGACGTTCGCTGACGACCACACTTGACTTAAGTAGTTTTATTATTTCAAAGGATTTGTGGCTTTTATATGAGAACTCTTATGCTTCAATTAGCCTTCCCCCCCCCTCCTCTTTTTGATATTAAGATCCGCATGTATACTTTCAAGATGGGCTCCATTAGTCTAAGGTCTGATGAAGGCGTAGAATAATGAACGCCCTTCCGCTCTTCTTCCTAATAATTAGCCGAAATAGTGATGACTCTTCATAATATGATTAGCGAGTACGCTTTTCCCTTTTACCCCTTCTACCTTTCCTCCCTTTTGTCCTTAATTGAAAACTTTACTGCTTTCTTACTTTCCCTTTTTTTACATTCCACCCTTTTTCTTACTCTCGTAGGCTTTTCTTCATTATAACGTCAAGATGCTTTTTAGTTACGAATAAGTTCAATTTTTTTGCTTTTTTAAAAAATAGTCAAAGGGTGGGGAAAAGAGTTGTGAAGGTGGGTAGGGGAAGAAGGTGGAGGAGGTCAGTGATGGTTGGGGAGGGTGCAGACGTTTAAACGCTCACAATTGGAGGTCACAGTGAGTGAGTCGCCAATCGAGCCAGTTTTGATTCTACATCAAAAAATAGTTGACATATGTCCTAGCGTTTCTTCCAATGGGGACCTTGATGTCAAAATACGAATTTCTCAAAATCGACAAACAGGCTATTGATTTCTATGTAAAATTGCACAAGAAATCCGATGGCATCAATTAAAAAATTCTAGGACCATTATTTTTCGAGTTATCGCTAAAAAAACGCTTTTGGAACTAAGTAAACTACCACAGGAAACATTTTTTCGTCAAAACCAACATTATATTCGTACTCAGCACCCCAAAAAACCTTTAGATATCAAAGTTTATCAAGGAATCACTAAAGGGAGAAAAAAAATATTTTTTAATCATGATAAAATTTAATATCTATGAGTTTTTTGGGGTGCTAAGTACGAATATAATGTTGTTTTTGACGAAAAAATTTTTCTTATGGTAGTTTACTTAGTTCCAAAAACGGTTTTTTGGCGATAACTCGAAAAATATTGGTGTTAGAATTTTTTAATTGATGCCATCGGATTCCTCGTTCAATTTTACATAGAAATCAATAGCTTGTTCGTCAATTTTGACATATTCGTATTTTGACTTCAAGGTGCCCATTGGAAGAAACGCTAGGACATGTCAACTATTTTTTGATGTAGAATCACCGAAAAATTTTTTGGCCTGGTCGGCGACCCACTCACCGTTTCCTCCCCTTGTCAGCCGGGAGCGTTGAGCCCCACCGAGCATTACGTTTTGATTATAAAACATTCCTTAATGAAGTGTTGATGATTCGGAAGGGTTCGATTGGCCCCCGGCGGCCGATAATAGAATTGCAATCTGGGGCCAGCCTGGCTCGTCCACCGCTCAATTTCGTCACTTCCTCCCATCTCGTTTAGCCCTCATTACATCGCTTTTCCCTTTAATGTCAGACCAATAGCCTGTTTTAGCATGGAAATCCGCTAAAAAAAGCCTCTGAGCCGAGAAAATATTTAAGACCGACCTCAATAGCACGTTTCCCTCCGGAAATCCGCTGAAATAAGCCTCCAAGCCAAGATACTCCATGAGACCGACCTCAATAGCCCATTCCCCACCGGAAATCCGCTAAAAGAAAGCCTCCAAGCCAAGATCCTCCTGGAGACCGACCTCAATAGCCTATTCTTCTCTGGAAATCCACTAAATTATGAATCTTCTAATAACTCCGAACGGAATAAACATCGAGAGACAAATGAAAACGGAATAAACAAGGATACAAATGGACAAAAGTTAAAATATTTAAATTTCCGACGGTTTTCGGGCGCCATTATTTATTTAAATAGGAAACATCTCGTTTTAGAGATAACCCAATACCGGGCGGCCCTTATCTGCAAGTAATATCCAGTTACAATATTAGAAATCCTTTTAAAACAATATTCTCTTTTGCCAGATGTCATTTTATGCAAAAAAGGGGTTTGGGGTGATGGGTGGTGAGGTGGGTGAAGGGGGAGGGGGGTTGGAAAAGTTTTACGAGTGGTAATAGTTTTTTGTTACTTTGTTGCCCTGGTTAAGTGGAGGACGGTCGTGGTGGATTTTAGTGGCCAATTAATGTTGTTAGACGTGCGCCCTGATTGCCCAAGTCGAGATAGAACGCTGATAACAAACGTAACTGCCTTTCGGAAAACAACTCTTAAATTACACATGCGGTAACGAGTTTGAAAGGGGAAAGAAATTTTCCTAGAACGATACTACTCGAGATAGTCTACGTAGTCGTTTTTTTACCGCTAATTTTACGGGGAGGGTCGTGGTATAGGTGGAAAGGGAGATGGTTGGTGTAGGGTAGGGGTAAATAGGAGGAGATAGGGGGACGGTTTTCAAGTAGGCGAGTGTAAAGAAGTGTAGGGGGAGTAGAGGAGAGTAGGTGAGGGTAAGGTGAAAGAATGTGAGGGTAGGGTGGCTGGAAGAGAGAAGGGTAGAAGATAAGTCCCTCTCATGATCTCCCTATAAGCTCTACTACTCCTCCTTCCCATACCCGTTTACTTCCCATATCCTCCTCTTTCCTCCCATACTCTCCTTTCCCTCCCTCTTTTAACCCCTTTTCCACCCCTTTTCGTCCCCTTTTACTCCATTTTCCACCCCTCTCCCTCCCATACCCTCCTTTTCCCTCCCGTACCCTCCTTTTCCCTCCCGTACCCTCCTATTCCCTCCCGTAAGCTCCTTTTCCCTCCCGTACCCTCCTTTTCCCTCCCGTACCCTCCTTTTCCCTCCCGTACCCTCTTTTTCCCTCCCGTACCCTCCTTTTCCCTCCCGTACCCTCCTTTTTCCTCCACTACTCTCCCATACCCTCCTTTTCCGTCCCATACCCTCCTTTTCCCTTCACTACCCTCCCATACCCTCCTTTTCCGTCCCATACCCTCCTTTTCCCTCCACTACCCTCCCATACCCTCCTTTTCCGTCCCATACCCTCCTTTCCCTCCTATACCCTCCTCATCACTCCCATACCCTCCTATTCCCTCCCCACCACATACTCTCCCCCTAAAACCTCCTCTTCCTCGTCCCCCCATCACCTCCCTACCATCCTTGACCCCTCTACAACCTCCCTCAGACCACTCCCAACCTTCCTTCACCCCTCCAACCCTTCCATGTATGCCGAAACGTCAACTAATGTCTTTCGTATTTGAATCATTCTTAAAAATTTGACATTTTCTGGTAGAAAAGTTTTCGGGAACGAATTTGTCAGACGCGTGGGGGTTCCGAGTGAGAAATAAGAGGAAGGAATTCCGTCGCTAACCTCAAAAGACACATATTTGTATCCGGGGGCGTTCGTGTGAACAAATTTGATGAGAAAGCGCCGGCTGAATACTTAATCCTGGCGGAGGGGGTCGCACCGCTCACTCCCGGCCTCTCCATCAAATTTCGCCGACCCGAGAAACCTACGGAAGGAAAAAACAAGAAAAAAGTCTCCTTTTTCCTTCAATTGTTTAAATTTTTTCCCCTTTTATCGGAAAAAGGAGTGAATAATATAAAAAGGGAAACGTCATACGTGAGTAGGAGGGAAGTAAGAGGATAATGACAATGATTTAGTTGAATAGGAGCGAAGTGGAGAAGTGTTTCATGGTTCTTCCATTACCGGTCCCCATCGAGGAGGCCCTCACGGGAGAATCCTCCTCCACCTCCTCCTCCTCCACCACCTCCCCCCTTCCTTTCCTTCCCTTAACGCTCAAATTCTCCGGGAGTTTTGTTTCTGTCACTTAACTCTCTCGGGAGAGGAATTTCCTGAAGTGAACCCGTCCGACTTTGTCAAATAACAGCTTTGCCCTTTATTTTTTTACGTTTTTCAACTTCAAATTAAATATTATAAATTTATTTTTTCATAATTTTGCCATTGTAAAAAAGGGAGATATTGTTGAACTAGGATGGATGGGTCACCTAGGGTAGTAGGGGGAGGGTAGGGCTGGTAATGGGAGAGTGGATCCGGTGATAAAGAAGGGGAGGAAGGGGGAGGTTATGGGAAGGAATGGGTGGGAAAGGAGGGTATGTGAGGGAAAGGAGGGTATGGGAGGGAAAAGGAGGGAAAAGGAGGGAAAAGGAGGGTATGGGAAGGAAAAGGAAGGTACGGGAGGAAAAGGAGTGTATGGGAGGGAAAGGAGGGTATGGGATTGAAAAGGAGGGTATGGGAGGGAAAAGGAGGGTTTGGGAGGGAAAAGGAGGGTATGAAAGGGAAAAGGAGGGTATGGGAGGGAAAAGGAGGGTACGGGAGGGAAAGGAGGTTATGGGAGGAAAAGGAGTGTATGGGAGGGAAAGGAGGGTATGGGATTGAAAAGGAGGGTATGGGATTGAAAAGGAGGGTATGGGAGGGAAAAGGAGGGTTTGGGAGGGAAAAGGAGGGTATGGAAGGGAAAAGGAGGGTATGGGAGGTAAAGGGAGGGTATGTGAGGAAGAGGAGGGTAAGGGTGTGGAAGGGGGTATTGGAGGGGAATGTTAACCGAGGATGGAGGAGGTGCTTCCTGGGAGGTGGGGGAGGAGATGAGAGAGTAGAGGAACTTGGAAGGATTTGTGGAGGTGATGGGAGAGTATGGGAAGATGGAGAAGATAAAGGGAGAGTAAACCATATAATTTGAACATTTTCCTCTAGGTCCTACCCTCCTTCACCATCCCCTAACCTACTCTAAGCCCCTCCTACCTCCCACCTCCTCTGCCAACTCCCCTATCACCTCCACCCATTGCACCACCTTCCTCTACTCTCCCATCACCTCCCCAAATCCCTCCACCTTCCTCTACTTTCCCATCACCTTCCCAATCACTCCACCGTCCACTCCTCTCCCATCTCTTACTTTTCATCCCATTACTTTCCATTTCCTCCTCCACCTCCCTCCACCTTCCTCTTACCTCCCCCACCTCCGTCCAACATTCCACCACTTTCCACTACTTTCCCATCACCTCCTCTACCTTCCCACAATCTCCCATCACCTCCTCTACTATCCCCTAATCTCCCATAACCAGCCCCCACCTCCCATCCCCAACCTCCTAACTCCCAACCCTTTATATGTTGCAAATTCGTTGAATATCGTTGGTTTTTCCGAAACTCCGATATAAAAAAACAAGAAAATCGTATTATTTATGAGAGTACTTTATTGATAAAAACGTCTCCCGGAGTAAAGTAAATATTGTTTCTCTCTTCATCTCGTTTCGTCTCTTTTAATAAAAGGTCCGCGGGAAAACTCCATAATCTTAACGCTCCGTATAAAAAATTTAAGTGCGTACATCTCCCAGGATGTCTACATAAAACGAGAAAGAAATATGGAAGGGGGAAAAGGGTGGGGGGAAGGTGGTGGTGGGTAGAGGAGGGAGTTTTATCGTTCAAAACGATTTGTACGCTCGTCATTAAATTCGGTTATAAAATCGTTACTTTCATTTCTTTTAACGCATTTTTTTTATTATTGTTCATTAAAAAAGTTTTATTTCTTTTTAATTATATTTTAGCCCTTTGGACGTAATTATCAATTTTTTATGGATTATTGTTGAAAAAGTGGAATAAATAAAATGTTCATTTTTCTTACTTTATCTTTTATATGAAGTTCCTTTAACTTTTTTTCATCTTTTTAGGCCTCAAAATGAAGGTGAGGGTGTTGGGATGTGGTGGGGAATGGGTGAGGGTGGTGGAGGTGATGAGTAGGGAGAGTGCAGGAGAGCTGCCAAGCTATATCTCTTTGAATATTTCATTTATTGAATCATTTTGCATATTTAATCGCTTAAAAAATTGATATTTTTAACATTATATTCACCGTTGGAAAGCTTTTTTTAGGTGCTATATATTTTACTTTATGCATAAAATCGCTCAGACCACTCCTTAGCCTTCAAAAATGGACTTAAACGGGTACAATGTACAATGTGGATGTTTAAGTCCATTTTTGAGGGCTAAGGAGTGGTCGGAGCGATTTTATGCATTAAGTAACTTTTGTAGCTCTTTAAACAATCTACAAAACTTATTTAATGCATAAAATCGATCGGACTACTCCTTGACCCTCAAAAATGAACCTCAACTGGTAGGTGTAGACCTTTATGATGTTTAAGTCCATTTTTGAGGGCTAAGGAGTAGTCCGATCGATTTTATGCATAAAATGAGTTTTGTAGATTGTTTAAAGAGCTACAAAAGTTACTTTATTCATAAAATCACTCAGACCACTCCTTAGCCCTTAAAAATGGACATAAACGTCTTTATTTTGTAGATCTACTAGTTAAGGTTTGGGATGTGGTGGGGAATGGGTGAGGGTGGTTGAGGTGATTAGTAGGGAAAGTGCAGGAGTTGCAAAGCAACATCTCTTTGAATATTTCATTTATTGAATCATTCCACATATTTAATCGTTAAAAAAAAAAAAAAAAAAATCTCTTTTTTTGTATTATTTTTATTTTTTCGTTCAGAAAGCGTCGTTATTCATGTTGAGTAATTAAACGTCGAAAGAGGTATCCTTCCATAAATAACATATGAATATTTATGGCGGTCGGGGAGAAAATTAAGGTTATCACGTATGCGATTTTTATCAAAGGGGGGGATATTGAGGGCCGATACATTGTCACCGTAGCGTAGGTTGGGAAATTTGAATATATTTGAAGTCTTCTCTCGATAATCGCAGACAAAAAAACGTCCTTTGATATGGAATTTGGTGTTTCGAAGCGTTTTTGGTTCTAATTAATGAGGTGAAGTGGTGGGAGGATGGTGAGGGGAGGTCCTTCATCACCTCCCCTACCCTCAGTGACAACACCCCCACACTCAAACCTCCCCCATCACCTCCACTGTCCTCATTGATGACCCCACACACCCTAACCTCTCCATCACCTCCATACCTTCATTGACAACACCCCCACACTCAAACCTCCCCCATCACCTCCACTGCCCTCATTGATGACCCCACACACTCTAACCTCCCCCATCACCTCCACTACCCTCATTGATGACCCCGCACACTTTGCCAGCGTTTTTTGTTAAACAAAAGTCTAAAAAATCTTTTTATTTTACAAACGAGCAGGTAGGTTTCCTCCCCTGGGTGGTGAGGGAGGGGAGGGAAGGGACGCTATAGAAAATTAGAGCTAATGTGTTTTGTCCTTGTTCAAGGGAGGCGAGAAATTCAAGGGGATTCAGATTCTCCGGTTATTTATTGCCGTGGGCGAACATTGGGACCATGCGTCCTCATCCAACTCCTCTCCCACAGGGAAAAAACCTTTTTTTTTTTCATCTTCCTCGCTTTATAATTTCTCATAAATAGATTAACGAAGTGATAAATCGCTTTATTAAGCCAATGTCTGTCTTCCATTCCCTAGATAACGCTGTTAAAAGAAGAAGAAGAAGAATGAACCTAAACTGGTAGGTGTAGACCTTTATGAAGTTTAAGTCCATTTTTGAGGGCTAAGGAGTAGTCCGAGCGATTTTATGCATTAATTAATTTTTGTAGATTTTTTAAAGAGCTACAAAAGTCACTTTTTTCATAAAATCGCTCAGACCACTCCTTAGCCTTCAAAAATGGACTTAAACTGTTACGAATGTACAATGTGGATGTTAAAGTCCAAAAAAAGGCGAGATAAAATTTAAAAACGAAGAAAAAATACATTTTTGTGATCCCCAGAACTCCCTGATCACGAATATATAGGCCTCTAAGCCCGGAGACACCGTCGCGCCGAACGCAATAGCTTCCTTTCCTTTGGAAATCAGGAAAAAGAACAATTTTTGTTGTTCTCATTATAGGAAGCAGAATCATCCCTCTAGATATTAGTTTACTGGCGCTCCTAGTGGAACATAAGGGAAGCCTCCTATAAGGGATACCTTTTCTACAGCCATTTTTTTTTATTAGTGGATTTCCAGAGAAGACCAGGCTATTGAGGTCGTTCCTCAAAGTTTTTTTTTAGTTAAATCTGTTTTTAAACAAAAAAGGGGAACAAAAAAAAGATCCTTTTATAAACATCGTTAAATTTTATTCGACACTTAGTTACTTCATACTCCATCGAGATGGGCGAAAACGTGGGATGGGAGGTGGAGGGGAGGGTTGGCGGTGGGAGGGGGGTTGGAGCCTCAGCAACAAGTGAATCGCCGTTCAATTCGAAATCGTTCTCCCCCCCCCCATCCACTTTTTTCCCCTTTCTGACCCCTTCATAAAAATCTTAATTAAAAATTCCATTTTCCTAAACAATGGGAATGATCTCAAATGATACGAAATAACGTTTTGAGGTGTTTGCTTTATCGAGTTTTTTAACTTTTCATTTTAAGTAATTGACCGATTTAAATTAAGATATTTTCTTATTTCCTAAGGATATGAAGCTATTGCGGTCGGTTATGTAAAATTTGAGTTTACTACGATTATACGTGTTAAACGGAAATTGCGAATACCCCGATTTTTAATTGTTTTTTTTTGTTTAATTTTTAATGTTATTGTGTTATTTGAATTCTGATCTTTTTTGTAAACTGTTATTTTTTGTGTACTTTTTAACTGTTATTTGTGTTATTGTATGATTTTTATTCGGGTAATAAAATTTTAATTAATTTGTTTAATTTTTAAAAAGCCTCGAGGCAGCCTCGAGAAGCAGCGGATTTCCTCCGGAAAGGCCTTCCCAAATCCTATCTTTGATATCCTCAAACCCCCCTCCCCCCCTCAAAAACTGTTCATCGCCTCACAAATTTTAGTTTCAATTTAAACCACGTGATTTTACCCGCCAAATTTTAAAATTTTGATTTCATTTCCACCCCTAGAATAACTGCGTGCGAGTGCGTTCCAAGCGAAATTAAGGCGGATCCGACAATTAAATTCTACCAAGTGTGCGAGAGAGAGGGAAGATGTCAAAACGTTTTTTCCTCGTTTTGGGCACTAAAAATGGTCCGATTTTTTTTCTGAAAAGCGCATTCTCTTTGATTCGGAAAACTCTAGACTGATCTGAGAGCACTTTTTCCGAAAAAAATTTTCATCCGGAAAATCGGGAAACGAATTTTCCGGGAAAACTTTTTTTTGAAAAAAACCAGGTACACGTTTTGTTGGGTACGACGAGCTGTTTCCAAATCTGTTAATAATTTCAAAATCGGTTAAAAAACGGCGTCGTAATCGCTGTCACAAGATTTAGACGTTGCGGGGAGTGGGAAGCGTCTGGGGTCGTAAATCAAGATACGCAGATGACAGGTTAACACACTGTCATTAGGTTGGCCTCAAGTCAATAAAATTGGTAAAATGCAGGATCCATTGAAAAATAAGGAAAAATTTTTGCTAATAAAAAATAAACACATTTAATTTAGAGCAGTTTAAAGGACCTTATCCAGCAAAAGTTGATGTAAAGATTTTCTTGTTTTAAAAGTTATGCCGGGAAAGCTTTTATTGGCACTCTTCAAAAACATGACGTTTTTGGGACCCAAATGGACCATTAGGTGAAAATGCTCTGTACACTGGACAAATTTGCAATCCTAATAAGATAAAATAAAGAAATAAGTAAAAAAAATTGCGCCATAATTTATGGAATCACAATTGCTTTGTACGTATAGTTCATGAATTAAAAAACATGTTTTCACTCACTTTTTTAAACTGACTGATAAGCAGAGTCGGGGCGAAAGGAAGTGGACTTTGGTCCAGCCGATCAGCTCTGCTTTACTTTATTTACGGTGATGACTACTCTCCCTTTTCCTTTTTGTTCTCTTAATTTTACTACATATTTTTTGTTTTATTCCTTGAAGATGTTTTTTGTGTGTGGTGTTACTATTTTCTTGTGAGAGATTGAAATTGAATTATGCGAGGAAAGACCAGTAAATAGAAAAAGCCAATGGGTTTCGCCTTTGTTTTTTCCTTAAAAAAGGAGGGATTAAAAATCAGACAGAAAGCAGACACAATTATTTTTCACAGATTCCCTCATCAAAAATCTGCTAAAATAAATAAATAAATAAATTTAAAAAATCTACCTAAAAAATCCGTTTTGAAGGCGAATTTTTTTAAATAATTTTTCGCCAATATCTCGAAAACCGTAAGTCGTATGCGAAAAAAATTGTAAATACGAAATTAAAGCTTATTGAATTTACTGTACATTTGATTACGTAAGATTTTTTGTAAGACCCACCAAATTAAGACCTACCAGGTAGTCCTACCTAACGTATCCGAGCTACGAGGCGACAAAAACGGATTTTTCAATTTTGACCTCTGAAGGAGTGAAGATTTCATCTATTCAAAAAGTGAATTTCGTAAAAGTTGTACATTATGTACCTTTCAAACACAATCCGCAAAATAAAATTAACGATAAACAGTAAATTCAGCAAAATTACGAGCATGGGTCCCGGGTACCCGGTCCCCCCGGTTCGGTGGTGTTGGTTTTGGCCGGACTGACTCAACTGAACTAAGGTATGTATGAGAATTTTAAAATTCCCATTCCGTCTGAGGCCTGGCCCCTGGGAGAATTAGGGGGAATTGATCATTCAGTGTTGGTTTCGGTCAAAGGTGCTACGGCTATAGTGCGAAAACCTCCGTCAGGGCCCTCCCTTTTTATTTATTTATTTTATTTTTTTTATTCTATTTATTTATTTTATTTATTATTTATTTTTTATTCATTTTTTTATTATTTTGTAATGTACCTACTTACATATAAAATGGACAGACGGAAGGACGGACGGACAGACAGAGACACAGAACCTTAGTTCAGAATTGTCTAAAATTCAAAATGCAAGTGAAAATTTACATTTTGGAGGACAAAAATTTTTTCGACCTTTTGTACGATCGCAAAGCTTCCACTACCTTCGGAATGTAAGAAGTCAAAATTAATAAAAAGTAATATGTATTTTTGAAAAAACTCGAAAGAAAAGAATCTAGGGCCATTGAACACCAAAAAATGCTTTGCACCTGTCATCTCGTCTAATCTTGATTTACGACCCCCAGACGCTCCCCACCCCCCGCACCGTCTAAATCTTGTGACAGCGATTACGACGCCGTTTTTTAACCGATTTTGAAATTATTAACAGATTTGGAAACAGCTCGTCGTACCCTACAAAACGTGTACCTGGTTTTTTTCAAAAAAAGTTTTCCCGGAAAATTCGTTTCCCAATTTTCCGGATGAAAATTTTTTTCGGAAAAAGTGCTCTCAGATCAGTCTAGAGTTTTCCAAATCAAAGAGAATGCGCTTTTCAGAAAAAAAATCTGACCATTTTTAGTGCCCAAAACGAGGGAAAAACTTTTGGGGCCGAATGTGCTGCGATCTATTGACTCAGAAACAAACAAAAATAATGGTCGTCTCCGCCTTAACGGATTCTTTGACTCAGGAGATGACCCTAACCGATTTTTGAGCGATTCCCCCCTTTAGTTACCGAGAAAATCAAGTAATTGCACTTAAGCCCCTAAGCAAAGTACCAGAACCACTGTCCCGATTTAAGCCATTTTCAATAGGTTTCCTTCTCAATTGTTTTAGGCCCTAAATACTGAGTTTCATCAACCTCATGCCAAAATTGCTCCAGTTATGCGATGAACGTGTACATATATATATAAACCTGAAAGGAACCCCCTATATTTTTGTGATCCCCAGAGCTTCCTGATCACGAATATATAAGCCTTTAGCCTGGGAGCCTCCGTGACGACCACCTCAATAGCCTACTTTCCTACGGAAATCCGCTAAAACTATTCGTGTACTTTTTGAATGTTATTCATGTAATTATTGTACTTCTTGATTGTTATTGGAGTACTTTTGGAATGTTATTCGTGTACTTTTTGAATGTTATTCGTATTATTGTATACTTTTTAACTGTTATTCGTGTTATTGTATACTTTTTAACTGTTAGGTATTCGCGTTATTGTATACTTTTAACTGTTATTCGTGTTATTGTATACTTTGTAACTGTTATTCGTGTTATTTTACACGTTGTAACTGTTATTAGTGGTATTTTATACTCTTTAACTGTTATTCGTGTTATTGTATACTTTTACTTGTATAATTTTATATAATTCGAGTAATTTTTTAAATCTTATTCGTGTTATTTTTAAATGTTATTCGTATTATTTTTAAATGTTATTCGTGTTATTTTACCCTTTTAACTGTCATTCGTATTATTGTATCCTTTTATTTAACTGTTATTCGTGTTATTGTATCTTTTTATCTAACTGTTATTCGTGTTATTGTATACTATCTAATCATTTGTGCGTTTTTAATAATTTGTTATTTGCGTAATTATTTACTTTTTGTTTATATACTTTTTATTTCCCTTCATCCTAAACATTTATTTTCATCTTCATAAACAACCTTTTTACGATTAATCTGTTCCTTTTGTGTATAAAGAGCACGAAAATCCAAAAAACAATGGCCCACCAGGTTTTGTAATTAATTTAAAAACGCCTTTTCACAAAAAAAAAAAAAAAAAAATAAAAAATAGCAGTGACTCTTATTAATAAATTAATCCTTTTATCAATGAATTTAAATTATTATTTCGAAAAACCATTCAAAGCATTTGTTTTGAATAATACATTCGGGCGCACTACATTCTCTAAAAACTGACATCGTTCCCTATAATATCCGGGCGTGTACCGTGCAGCACGTTCATCCAGCTCAGAGGTACTAACTCGACGGCTCTGATAACCGGGCCCCCCGGGCTGTCCACCCCCGGTTTAACAAAATTGACCTCCGACCACCCACCCGATCAAGGTCGTAGCACCGCGAAAACGTCGTGCCCCCCAGTCCTGAATTTTACCCCTGAAACAGGTTCCGTAACCACTCGTTCTTCCACCTCAAGAGGTCTTGGAAATTGGAAATATCGTCACATCTCAAAAATTTCAATGCAGCATAAAATCGCTCCCAAAACACAATATCCTAGAACCCGAACCAACAGCGGGTCAAACAAGTAAGAAAATGCAATTACATAGATTTCCGATATCTCTTCATAACTTGGTACCGCATGTATAACATCGCCTAGTCCCAGCCCCTCCTTCCACCACATCTTGTACTGCCGTCAAAAACTTCCCACAACCCCACTCTTCGGATCCCCTCATGCACGAATACCGACTTACGGTTATCACAGAACTCTAAAAAGAACCGGTTTCCTTTCCTATAAAACGTAGACACCCTCCTCACCACCTTGCTGTCTACTGACCGATCTGTGTTGTCTCATCTCTTACTACCCAACTTCCTATAACAAGCTACACTCACTTCTGACCGTGCGCCACGGCGCCACTCATAGTAGCCTGAAAATTGGATTTACGCCACATATGGTTCTAAAAGCCCTGGTAGCTTTGATGTAATGTTTCTCAGTATAGTGGTTACTGGATATTAGTAAAACTGCGCTATATTATTAAATGCAACGCTATTCGTGTTAACCTATTAACCCAAAAAACGAACCATCTGTTGACAAACATCGAACATCTCAGGGAACCAAAATTCAGTTTGAACCTCAAAGGAAAATCATCGGGGGGGGGGGGGGGGGGGGGCCTTGCACTATTCCCCACCCCACCCCTACACAAAACATTGCACTATTGCACTAAGTTGCAGTTTTCCCCTTGCGCTACATACCCTTCTATTAACGTCGCTTATCCTGATCCTTCGACTGAGGTGACTTCTTAGCGTTGTGCAAAATCAAGATAGTCCAAGATAATCTGTCTATGACCTTTATCTCTTCACCAAAATCGCATTAACGAAGAAAAATCGAATCCATCAAATCTCTTAAAAATCCAAATATTTTTTGGGGACGCAGTCAGTGTTCACCCTTAAAGTACCACATTAGAAAGTTGGGGACGCAGTCGTGTTCAGACCCGTAACGTCACATAGAAAACGTGTGGGACGAGAAGTGTTAGTGCATTTGATCCATCTCATTAGTGGGGACGAGTCGTTGAATCCCTTTTATATTAAGAAAGTTGATCCTCTTTGGCTACTTACAGGTTATATTATAACCCCTTAAATTGTATCCTGGGGTTATAACTTCCTCCCACCATAAAGGTTATATAACTTTTCATTTCATAGTTTGGGGTTATTATCCTCTTCGGAAACTTACAGGTTATATTATAACCCCTTAAATTGTATCCTGGGGTTATAACTTCCTCCCACCATAAAGGTTATATAACTTTTCATTCATAGTTTGGGGTTATTATCCTCTTCGGAAACTTACAGGTTATATTATAACCCCTTAAATTGTATCCTGGGGTTATAACTTCCTCCCACCATAAAGGTTATATAACTTTTCATTTCATAGTTTGGGGTTATTATCCTCTTCGGAAACTTACAGGTTATATTATAACCCCTTAAATTGTATCCTGGGGTTATAACTTCCTCCCACCATAAAGGTTATATAACTTTTCATTTCATAGTTTGGGGTTATTATCGTCTTCGGAAACTTACAGGTTATATTATAACCCCTTAAATTGTATCCTGGGGTTATAACTTCCTCCCACCATAAAGGTTATATAACTTTTCATTTCATAGTTTGGGGTTATTATCCTCTTCGGAAACTTACAGGTTATATTATAACCCCTTATATTGTATCCTGGGGTTATAACTTCGTAAAGATTTATAACTTTTCATTTCATAGTTTTGGGTTATTATCCTCTTCGGAAACTTACAGGTTATATTATAACCCCTTAAACTGTATCCTGGGGTTATAACTTCCTCTCACCATAGCGTAAAGGTTATATAACTTTTCATTTCATAGTTTGGGGTTATTATCCTTTTCGGAAATTTACAGGTTATATTATAACCCCTTAAATTGTATCCTGGGGTTATAACTTCCTCCCACCATAGCGTAAAGGTTATATAACTTTTCATTTCATAGTTTGGGGTTATTATCCTTTTCGGAAACTTACAGGTTATATTATAACCCCTCGTCCTACTAGCCTTATAACCCCTCCAAGGTTGCCTAGTTTTATATAAATTCTAATTTCATAGCTTGGGTCCTGGGGTTATAACAATTGACTCCAACATATAGGTTATATCTTTGGGGTTATATCCTTCATAACAAGTTAACCTAAGGTTAGATAACTTCTAATTTCATATTGATGTTATTATGATCGGCGTTTATGCCTAGCTGAGAGCATTTTTTGACCTTTTAACTAAAAAAAGTGAATTGTCTAAAGAACCAACTGGGCCAGCCCGCCCCTCCACACAAATAAAGGGGCCAAAGGACGGATTTTTAATAATTTAAGGACGTTTTCGTATTGAGAAAGTCAGTTTTTGTGATTCAATTTCGAGGCGAAATGTATGACCATTTGTTAGGAAAAAAGGAGGGAAAAGGGACTATTGCCACTTTGGAGAATATATACAGAGTTGAATAATATTCCGCTGGAAGGTTGTCCTGGGGGGGGGGGGATGGATGCTATTTGGTAAAGTACCGCTATATTTGACCCCACCCCTACCCCATCTTACCCCACCCATCGTCCAACATTGAAGCAATATAAAGCCAAATGACCGACCATGGAATTTACCCTGACCCATCAAGTGTATGGCTATTTCTAGCTAAAATGTTAATTTTGATTTTCTTCTATAGTCCATTCAATCTAAGCCTGGGGTAAAAAAAAATAAGGTATTTTGTTTATCTACGGAAATTTGTAGGGGTAGGTCCCCTGATTAACCAAAAAAAGTCCCCTACCGAAACTCGTGCGTTTTGGCGTCAGGAGCGGTTTTAAGGTGATTTTTTTCTTTTTTTCTGCAATATCTCGAAAACCGTTAGTCGTAGGGGGAAATAATTTTCAGTACAAAATTAAAGATAATTAAATTTTCTATAATGTTTAGGTAATATGATTTTTTCGTAGGACCAAACGTTTCGGAGCTACGAGGTCGCAAAAAAACCGGAGTTTCTATTTTGACCTCTAAAGGGCAGAAGACGTCATTTAATCAAAAATGTATACTTAATAAAAGCTGTAGGGAATTTAATCAACTTTAGAAAACGACTCTCAAAAAATAATTAACGATCAATAGGCAGGGGTGGGGGTAAATTTCAAAAAATTTAAAAAAAATTTCATTAAAAAATTGAGATTTCGAAAAATTGTATGCAAAACAAAATTAAAGCCTATAAAATTTGCTGCAAATTTGATTTAATAAGACTTTTCGTAAGACCAACCGTTCCTGAGCTACGAGGCGACAAAAAAGCGGGATTTTCAAGTTTTCGCTATGAAAAAAGTCAGATTTTAGAAAAGTCGGAAAAAATCAAGGAAGGGGATATCCTATCAAAAAAGTGTACTAAGTAAATGTAGAGAATTCAATTTTCATTAAAAATAAACTATCGAGAAGGAATTAAAGATCAATAGGACAAAGAGGGGGCTAAAAAAAGTCTTATTAAATCTTTGCAGCAAATTTTATAGGCTTTAATTTTATCTTTATAAATTTTTTTTGAAATTTCAATTTTTGAATGAATTTTTTTTTGAAATTTACCCCCACCACTGCCTATTGATCATTAATTGTTTTTTGAGAGTCGTGTTTTGAAGGTAATTAAATTCTCTACAATTTTTATAAACTATACATTTTTGATTAAATGACGTCTTCTGTCCTTTAGAGATCAAAATAGAAACCCCGGTTTTTTTGCGACCTTATAGCTCAGAAACGTTTGGTCCTACGAAAAAATCATATTAGCTCAAAATTATAGCAAATTTAATTTTCTTTAATTTTGTATTAAAAATTATTTCGCCTACGACCAACGGTTTTGGAGATATTGCAGAAAAAAAGAAAAAAATCACCTCAAAACCGCTCCTGACGCCAAAACGCACGAGTTTCGGTAGGGGACTTTCTTTGGTTAATCAGGGAACCTACCCCTACAAATTTCCGTAGATAAACAAAATACCTTATTTTTTTTATACCCACGCTTAGATTGACTGGACTACCTAAGGTGGGAGAAATTTTTATAAATGTTTATAGATGTCTAAAGGGCATTATTCATCTTGCAGTGGAAAAGGAAGGTTCGGCCCATTTCCTTAAGTCCTAAACCAGCCAGGAAATTGTATCCTATGATTTATGTCCTCTTCTCAAACCTTTTCATTTACATTCAAGTCCTATGGAGAGGAAACGCATTTTTTTAAAAATATTTTGATTTATCTATGTATTTAATTGTGTCAAGGAAAATTCACATTAAATTAGGCAAAGGAGGGGTTAGGCAGGCTGTAAGTTGATCTAACCCCCAAGCTACGAAATTGCAAATTATATAAGCTTTAGTTTGTGTTTTTATAACCTTTAGTTTCTATTGCGGGTTTGTAAACTTTAGTTACTTTTGAGTTTTTATAACCTTTAGTTTCTTTTGAGTTTTTATAACCTTTAGTTACTTTTACGGTTTTGTAACCTTTAGTTTTTTTTTACGTTTTTGTAACAATTAGTTTCTTTTGCGTTTTTATAACTTTTAGTTTCTTTTACGTTTTTGTAACGATTAGCTTCTTTTGTGTTTTATAAGCTCTAGGTTTCTTTTGTGTTTTATAAGCTCTAGGTTTCTTTTGTGTTTTATAAGCTCTAGGTTTCTTTTGTGTTTTATAACCTCTGGGTTTCTTTTGTGTTTTATAACCTCTAGGTTTCTTTTGTGTTTTATAACCTCTGGGTTTCTTTTGTGTTTTATAACCTCTAGGTTTCTTTTGTATTTTATAACCTCTGGGTTTCTTTTGTGTTTTATAACCTCTGGGATTCTTTTGTGTTTTATAACCTCTGGGTTTCTTTTGTGTTTTATAACCTCTGGGTTTCTTTTGTGTTTTATAACCTCTGGGTTTCTTTTGTGTTTTATAACCTCTGGGTTTCTTTTGTGTTTTATAACCTCTGGATTTCTTTTGTGTTTTATAACCTCTAGGTTTCTTTTGCGTTTTATAACCTCTAGTTTCTTTTGCGTTTTATAACCTTTAGTTTATTTTTATGTTTTTTGTTATCGATCGATCTATGCGTTAATTTGGGTGTATACGTGTTTTATGTTTGTCCATTCATTTTATGAAAATTTTTAGATGTGGGATGACTTTTAACTTTCTCAAAGAGAAGTTATTTTAATTATCGTATTTTGATAAAACTACACGGTGTGTGTAAATAAAGCGGTATGTCCAATGTTTTATAGACCCTTCTCTGCTAGACTTTGAACCTTTTAGACAGAAAAAGACCCTTTTCTGCTGGACTTTGGCCCTTTTTGACAGAAAGAGACCCTTTTCTGCTAGACTTTGACCCTTTTTGACAGAAAGAGACCCTTTTCTTCTAGACTTTGACCCTTTTTGACAGAAAGAGACCCTTTTCTTCTAGACTTTGGCCCTTTTTGACAGAAAGAGACTCTTTTCTGCTAGACTTTGACCCTTTTTGACTGAAAGAGACCCTTTTCCGCTAGTCTTTGACCGTTTTTGACAGAAAGAGACCCTTTTCTGCTAGACTTTGACCCTTTTTGACAGAAAGAGACCCTTTTCTGCTAGACTTTGACCCTTTTTGACAGAAATAGACCCCTTTCTGCTAGACTTTGACCCTTTTCTGCTAGGCTTTGACCCTTTTTGACAGAAAAAAAAGACCCTTTTCTGCTAGACTTTGACCCTTTTTGACAGAAAGAGACCCCTTTCTGCTAGACTTTGACCCTTTTTGACAGAAATAGACCCTTTTCTGCTTGTCTTTGACCCTTTTTGACAGAAAGAGACCCCTTTCTGCTAGACGTTGACCCTTTTCTGCTAGGCTTTGACCCTTTTGACAGAAAAAAAAGACCCTATTCTGCTATACTTTGACCCTTTTTGACAGAAAGAGACTCTTTTATGCTAGACTTTGACCCTTTTTGACAGAAAGAGACTCTTTTCTGGTAGACTTTGACCCTTTTTGACAGAAAGAGACCCTTTTCTGCTAGACTTTGACCCTTTTTACAGGGAAAAAACCCTTTTCTGGTAAACTTTGACCCTTTTTGACAGAAAGAGACCCTTTTCTGCTAGACTTTGACCCTTTTTACAGGGAAAAAACCCTTTTCTGGTAAACTTTGACCCTTTTTGACAGAAAGAGACCCTTTTCTGCTAGACTTAGACCTTTTGGCTATAAAATACCCTTATCAGCCTAATTTTGTACCTTTTCCGAAAAGAAAAGTCCCTTTTTATCCAGATTTTGACGTTTTTGACAAGGAAAGAAACTTTTTAGACAGATTTTGAACCTATTAGACAAGAAAAGACCCTTTCGTCCTGATTTTGAACCTTTTTTTTTAAAAAGAAGTTTATTTTGCGTTTAATAACCTTTAGTTTCTTTTCTGTTTTATAATCCCCAATCCTTCTTTCGTTTTTTATAACCCCCAATCCTTTTTTCGTTTTTTATAACCCCAATCTTTCTTTCGTTTTTTATAACCCCAATCCTTCTTTCGTTTTTTATAACCCCTCACCTTTGTTTTGGGTTTTATAACCCCTCGTCTTTATTTCGTGTTTCATAACCCCTAATCTTTTTTTCGTATTTTATAACCACACATCTTTGGCGTTTTATAACTCCTCAATTTTAGCGTGTTATAACTCCTCGTTTATGTGATTTATAACCCCTTCCAAATCACCATAATTTTTTTTCTACGTGCAGGTTAAAAAACGTTGTTCGCTTCCGAAATTGTGCGTTGTTTGAGGTCCTTTTATTGGACGTCTGTCAAATAAAGGGGGTCAAAGGAGGAAACGCTTTTGTGTGCAAATTCCCGTGAAGAGGAACAACGGGGAGAGTGCGAGAGGCTTAATTTCGGAGACCACCCCCCACGCATACCGAATACAAATAAGCCACACAAAATAATAATAATAATGAAATATATTTTTGAGGTTTCTTTTAAAATTTATAGATTTTGTTTGTAATAAATTGGCTTAGTTTGAAAAGAGGGGAAACTTTCGTCGTTTCCTAATTCCTTTCCCTTCTGCCCTGATTTTATGCATGAAGAATACATGGACTCCTCCGCCTTTTTACCTCCCCCACCCTCCCTTCCCACATAAGCCAATTAAAATTCAATTATAACTCAAATGAAACTTTTTTAATATCGCAACTATACCTTTGAATACCGTTGAGATGATATTAGACCCTAATTGGGCAACCTAGTGGAAGAAAAGGCTTTTCCCCGTATTTAGTTTTGAGACTTTTTTCATTGAATATTTTTTTAGAACATCAATTCTTAATCTTTTTGCTTTAAAAAATATTGTTTTTAATCGTTAAATGGAGTAATTTACGTCATCAAATAAGTTTATCTTATCTATAGACTTTGAAATAAAGTTAATTTATCTATTTCATTATCTTTAGACTGTCCAATGACGTTCTTTTTATCTATTTCCTTATCTTTAGACTGTCAAATGAAGTTCTTTTTATCCATTTCCTTATCTTTAGACCGTCAAATGACGTTCTTTATATCTATTTCCATACCTTTCATCGTGAAAATGTGTTTTTTGTAAATATTTCATCATTCCTTTAGACTTTTTACCAATAAATAATGTAAGGAAAAACACATTTAGTTACTTTACGTTCTTTTTTATGTTTATTTCCTTTCCCGTATCTTTTTATTCAATTTTTTTTTTCTTCCTCTCCTCCGACTAAAAGAAAAGTATTTTGTTTGTCGATTAGTTACGGAAATAATCGTTCCGGAAGAGCGGTGAAAGAGGGTGACTTTTCCCTAGAATGGGAGCCCGTTTTCTTGAAAAAGGAAAACGGAGTAGGGGGACGTTTTCTTCTAACCTTACCCACGGGTCACATTCTTTTTACGAGATTTTCTACCCGCAGACTCGACCCCGAAAACGTTAAAACTTTCAAAGGGGGATTTCATGGCCGATTTAAGACTCAAAAAGAAGTGAAATTTCAGTTTCTTTTTAAAGGGCGGAGTGGACCAGCCGATTATCTGCCTCACTTTTGAACTGGCGAAAAAAAGTATCGAAATAAACTCCCCTTAATTTCAAACGAGAAATCGATTGAAACCAATAACTTTAGGATCCAACACACACGGTGCTCCAGAACGAACCTAACTTCGTTATTTCCCATGCAAACCCTATATTTTGACGACTAAATTCAATTTTACTCTTAATTTCCAGTAATTTTTACTTACTAAACTTTTTTGATAGGACCAAACGTTCAGGAGTTACGAATTGGTGGTCCATTTTAAATGGCAATAACCCCGAAACGCTTGGTCCTATCAAAAAAAGGTACAAAGTAAAACTTACTGGAAATTAATCGTAAAATCGAATCCAGTCGTCAAAATATAGGGTTTGCATGTGAAAAAACGAAGTTAGGGTCGTTCTGGAGCACCCTGTACGTCATATCGAAAAGTTATTTATACCAATCGATTCTTTGCTAAAATCTAAGGGGGGTTTGCTTCAATATTTTTTTTCGTTAAGTCAAAATTCTGGCAGATAATCGTCTAGCAAACTCGAGCCACAAATATGTCGAAAACTTTTGGAGACTGAATGGAAAATTTATAAAAGGCTATATCTCGCCCATTTGTTTAATACATAATATTGAATTATTTATGAGAAAATGGCCCCTTTTCAAAGGGATATTGTCATGAGGTTGGAAATCACCTCAAAGGGTCTTGGGAAAAAAATTTTCCCTTTTTTTCTTATAAGCTTCCTTCACCTAATTAAAATGAATGACTATCATTTCCTCTCGCTTCCTACTATTAGGGATTTTGATAATCGTCCCCCCCCCACCCCTTTTCTACCTCACTCGTTTAATGGGCGGAGGGGGAAACGAGTTAATCCAGAAGAAAAGTCTTATTAGACTTCATTTATAACAAGATTCCTTTATTGTCCGAACATTTAAAATTTTACTTTGTTCAAACAGAACTGGAGACTAAAAGTTTCCTCCTATCTTATACTTTAACCTTTACATATTTCCTTATCTTTAGATGTTCAAATGAAGTTCTTTTTATCTATTTCCTTATCTATAGACCATAAAATGAAGTCCATTTATCTATTTCGTTATCTTTATACAGTCTAATGAAGTTCCTTTACATATTTCCTTATCTTTAGATGTTCAAATGAAGTTCTTTTTATCTATTTCCTTATCTATAGACCATCAAATGAAGTCCATTTATGTATTTCTTTATCTTTATACAGTCTAATGAAGTTCCTTATCTACTTCTTGATCTTGAAACTTTCAAAAGTTAATTAGCCCTTTGCCTCACTCCCCTGGGGACTAAAAAACCCTAACTATAATTGTTTAAAACTAAAATTGTTTTTTTATTTTCAAACATTGCTTTCAACTATCTGGAACAATTGGATCTGAGAAAAAAGGAGGTCCTCCAATAAAAGTCTTTTATTTTAGAATTTGCGGGCGAAAATAGTAATTGAAATGTTTTCTTAACCCGGGGAAACGAAACGAGATAGACCCGGAGAGTAGAGCAAACAAAGGTTCCCAATCGAACTAAAAAAAAAAAAGGAGGAAAAAGGGGGAAGATTGTTTTTTCCCTTTGTTAAAATCTATCATTTGGGATTAACGAAAAAATGTACTAGGTATTCGTGAAATTTGATCGTATAAGAGGTTTTATTGGACAAAATTAAATTTTTTTTACTGAGATTTTGGAATTTTTTCTCTATTTGAGTGTAAATCAAACCGAACCGTCAATTGGATTCCGCGGCTTCTTTTTTTTAAATTAAATTCCTTACTTCTGGGTCGAATCTACCCCAAAGTGTGTTAAAAAAAAATTATATATATATATATATATATATATATATATATATATATATATATATTTTTTTTTATTTATATATATATATATCCTCCGGAAATCTGCTAAAACTAAAATGATTTCAAGGATAAAAATGAGCATGAAAAAGCGTTATCTTGCGATGGCGAGGACATAAATCGAAGAGGGGAGGGGGGTGGAAAAAAGTGGGGGCGGTTTATGACGTAAGGGGGGTAAAATTCACATTAAAGAAGACGATTTCGGATTATTTACTCCCTCTGATGGCGCACGTCAAACGCACACTATCGCTTCAAATACATTCCTCCTTCCCTCACAAAATATGGGACATGTTTTAAATTAGCTAAAACTTCACAAACACAAAATTTATACACTAAACGTAAATATAAAAATAACTTTTTTATAAAATTACGAAATAGTTAAAAGAATACAAATTAGATACGAAACTGTTAAAAAATATGCAAACAACTAGAATAAATTAAAAAGTACACAAATAACAATTAAAATGTACGCAAATAACAGTTAGAAAGTACACAAATGACGTAGAAAAAATATACAATAACACAAATAATGGTTAAAAGTACACAATATTATAACAGAAGGATAAAAAATTTAAAAATAAAATATCGAAATCTAACATTTATTGATAACGTGAATTTTCAAACAAGTTCAGGGTAAAAGTAATTTTCAAATATGTGCAGCATTGAGTAATTGGACAGGGAAAAAGATATAAAAGAGAAATAAAATGTTAAAATAACAGGAATGAACGTGTATAAATCATTGTGTAGGCTGGGGTTATAACCACCTCCTAGCACATAGATTCTTTAAAGTTTATATAACTCTTTTCATAGGTTGGAGTTATTTTTGCAATCTAAAAGGTTATATTATAGGATATATTATAACCCCTCATCATAGTATGGTTAGGGATGGTTAGGGGGTTATAACCCATTCTACCGCAAAGGTTGCGTAAAGGTTATAAAACTTATCATTTCTTTGCTTATCCTCTTCAGTTACTTACAGGTTGTAAGTTTTTATAACCCTCATATTGTAGCCTGGGGTTATAACACTTTTTTTTTCTTTTAATGTATAACTTTTTATGTATAACTTTTTATGAATAACTTTTGATGTATAACTTTTGACGTATAACTTTTGATGTATAACTTCTGATAAATAACTTTTAACTTTCTCAAAGAGAAGTTATTGTAATACCGTCGGATTCGGGTTTTTGGGGAAGGGTCTTCCAGACCCCCTAGGGTCAAACTGACTTTTGATCTTTGTCGGACATGACTTTGTCTGTGGTGCCGGCCGTCCGTCCGTCCGTCCGTCCGTCCGTCCGTCCGTCCGTCGCCTTTTTTCCGGAACACTTCACGGCCACAATTTTCATCCGATTTTCACGAAATTTTTACACAATCTTCCTTTCGTGGTTATCTTGAAAGTGACGAGAGCGATTTTTGAAATTCGACAAAATGGCGGAGATATGTCTGTCTAAAGTTTGCAAAAATGTGCTACGGGCTTTCTACCAGTCCGATCTTCACCAAATTTTAACCAAATAATCTTCACGTGATCCCGATTAAATTTCATTAACTAATTAGGTAATTAATTATGTAATTAGGTAATTATGACTAATTAACTTAATTTTCCCATTTTCATAAAATTATCACCAAATTCAAGTTATGATTGAAAAAAATTCTCAAAAATTATTTAATTAATTAATTAACTAATTAGGTAATTATAATGTGTTTGAGTGAAATTAGTCACATTTTCATAAAATTATCACCAAATTAAAGTTATGATTGAAAAAAAAATTTTTGTTTAAATTAATTATTTAATAAATAATTAGGTAATTATAATGTGTTTAAGTGAAATTAGTCCCATTTTCACAAAATTATCACCAAATTCAAGTTATGACTGAAAAATTTTTTTTTCTATAAATTAATTAATTAACTAATTAAATAATTATAATGTGTTTGGGTGAAATTTTTGCATCCCCCGAAATCTGTAGACCTTTGAGAAAGTTCGTGTCTCTGGGCAAGCTCCAGGACCAATACTTTACGTTTAACTTTTGATTCATAACTTTTGATGTATAACTTCTGACGTATAACTTTTGACGTATAACTTTTGACGTATAACTTTTGACGTATAACTTTTGACGTATAACTTTTGACGTATAACTTTTGATGTATAACTTTTGATGTATAACTTTTGATGTAGGTATAACTTTTGATGTATAACTTTTGATGTATAACTTTTGATGTATAACTTTTGATTTATAACTTTTGATGTATAACTTTTTATGTATAACTTTTGATTTATAACTTTTTATGTATAACTTTTTATGTATAACTTTTGATTTATAACTTTTTATGTATAACTTTTTATGTATAACTTTTGATTTATAACTTTTGATGTATAACTTTTTATGTATAACTTTTGATTTATAACTTTTTATGTATAACTTTTGATGTATAACTTTTTATGTATAACTTTTTATGTATAACTTTTGATGTATAACTTTTTATGTATAACTTTTTATGTATAACTTTTTATGTATAACTTTTGATGTATAACTTTTGATGTATAACTTTTGATGTATAACTTTTGATGTATAACTTTTGATGTATAACTTTTGATGTATAACTTTTGATGTATAACTTTTGATGTATAACTTTTGATGTATAACTTTTGATGTATAACTTTTGATGTATAACTTTTGATGTATAACTTTTGATGTATAACTTTTGATGTATAACTTTTGATGTATAACTTTTGATGTATAACTTTTGATGTATAACTTTTGATGTATAACTTTTGATGTATAACTTTTGATGTATAACTTTTGATTTATAACTTTTGATGTATAACTTTTGATGTATAACTTTTGATGTATAACTTTTTATGAATAACTTTTGATGTATAACTTTTGATGTATAACTTTTGATGTATAACTTTTGATGTATAACTTTTGATGTATAACTTTTAATGTATAACTTTTAATGTATAACTTTTTATGTATAACTTTTTATGTATAACTTTTGAAGTATAACTTTTAATACATCACTTTTATTGATACTCAATCATATTGTGGCCAGGGGTTATAACTTCCTCCCATGGTTGCCTAAAGGTTATATACTTTTAATTTTCATAGATTGGGGAAATTATCCTCTTAGCCAACAGATTTCGTAATCAATTTAAAAACTCCTTTCCACAAAGAGCCTAATCCCATTCTACTAGAATAAAATTATTATCCTACAAAAAAAAAGGTTTTTTTTAAGGAAACATAATTCAACCCCTAATTCGGCCAATAAGAAAAATTGGATTAAACGATATCCAATATATCAAAGAGAGGGAAAAAAAGGGAATCTTGAAATATACGAGTTTTTAGTAGGGAAAACGAAGAAAAATCTTGATTTATCATTCGAGAATCATTTCCTATGCTAATCAACTGTGTAATAGAAAAGAAAAGGAGAAATCCGCCCCTTTTTATCCAGCCCCAGTATTTCTTGTTAAATTCAATCGAGTTTTGCATTTTTTCACTATAACTTAGGGTTAAATTACCCTTTTTTTTTATTAATATTCCAATTGGGGGAGGGTTAGGGATAATTTTTTTATTGGATCAACAATTTTGAACGGTTTTTCGGTGTGAGGAGATGCTGGAAGGGAGGGGTGGAGATGGGAAATTAATTCGAAGGGGGTGAATCGTGTTCCTTGACACTTCTCAAGTTAAGGAGATGCAATGGAAGGGGCGAGCAATTTGAATAATGCCTTTTGGTCGATTCCGACTCTTTAACATTTAAAACTAAAGGCCTTTAATAATTAGGGGAGAGCTTGACGTTTGCAAAATTCCTTTTTTTTTCCGAGTCAAATATTTAAACGCTTTCACAACTTTAAATGCCCATAACTTCCACAATTTTTGACCAAATTTAACTTTATTTATATCGTTGGAAAGCTCTCTTAAAGAGCTACAAAATTTACCTAATACATAAAATCGCACAGACTACTCCTTAGCCCTGAAAAATGGACTTAAATATCTACATTGTACATTTGTACCTGTTTAAGTCCATTTTTGAAGGCTAAGGAGTGGTCGGAGCGATTTTATGCATTAAGTAAATTGTGTAGCTCTTTAAAAGAGCTACAAAATTTAATAAATACATAAAATCGCTTTGATCACTCCTTAGCCTTCAAAAATGGACTTAAATATCTACATTGTACATTTGTACCTGTTTAAGTCCATTTTTGAAGGCTAAGGAGTGGTCGGAGCGATTTTATGCATTACGTAAATTTTGTAACTCTTTAAAAGAGCTTTCCAACGATATAAACATTAATGAGTTCGGTCAAAAATTGTGGAAGTTATGGGCTTTTGAAGTTTTAGTCATGAAATAGTGCTGTACTGAATATGCAAGTGGTGACGCTTCACCCTCTCGAAAATTGATCAATTTCCGTTCGGAGGCCGAAAATAGAAAATGAAGTAATTTTCCAACCCGAAATTCTCGTCGGAAGGGTTTGTAATATGGTTAAGATCTCTCTGAGGCTAACATTCCGCTTAATGTGTTTGGACGAAGTTGAAATTTCCACCCACTCTCGAAGTTCCGATTGCACGATTTTCGCTCCCCTAGAACGTTCGAGATTAGGGCGAACAGTTTTGAGCCGTTATGGTGGTCCGGGGCGGTTTTCCCTTCCCCTTATTTCTATTTAAAATCTTCCGGAGCAAATAAATTCCCGTTAAGTCTGTTGACTATTGAACCTGAGGCTTGGACGTCGCTTTTCTGTTATTAGTACAGCTGAGACAATATGGGAGGGAAAGGCGGGGGCTCATGGGATCCTCCCCAGCCACCCTGTCGCATAATATTTGCCCTTGGGACCCTTCAAGATACACAAAGATAAATAGGCTCTGCGATATGTCTCCAGTCAAATTGTTTTCAAAAGGTATGAATTATTGTTCCACTCTGGGGGGGAAACTTTTCACCGTTACGTTCAATAAAATCTCGTTTAAATGAATAATCGAAACTCATTTTTATAATTCAGGGACTTGTTAGGTGGCAGCAGGAACATAGGACTTGCCTCAGCCCCTGGGGATGGAAGGGGGGAATACAGAGCCACGAGGTTATGACTTAGGCCAACCAACATTGTGTAGCCTGGGATCATAAGGCGACGTTAAACCAATCATTGTATAGCGTGGTTATAAACCCTCATAGAGCAGCCTGGGGTTATAACCTTTTACATTGTATACTGGGGTTATATAACCCTCATACCCTTTTTAAGACATATAACCCCTATGTATCCTGGGTTATATTATAACTCTTCATTATGCGTTTCCTGGGTTATATAACCCCTCGCTTTTGCATTTCCTGGGTTATATAACCCCTCGCTTTTGCGTTTCCTGGGTTATATAACCCCTCGCTTTTTCTTTTTCCTGGGTTATATAACCCCTCGCTTTTTCTTTTGCCTGGGTTATACAACCCCTGAATTTTGCGTTTCCTGGGTTATATTATAACTCCTCATTTTGCGTTTCCTGGGTTATATAACCCCTCCTTTTGCGTTTCCTGGGTTATATAACCCCTCGCTTTTGCGTTTCCTGGGCTATATAACCCCTCGCTTTTGCGTTTCCTGGGTTATATAACCTCTCGCTTTTGCGTTTCCTGGGTTATATAACCTCTCGCTTTTGCGTTTCCTGGGTTATATAACCCCTCGCTTTTTCTTTTTCCTGGGTTATATAACCCCTCGCTTTTTCTTTTGCCTGGGTTATACAACCCCTGAATTTTGCGTTTCCTGGGTTATATTATAACTCCTCATTTTGCGTTTCCTGGGTTATATTATAACTCCTCATTTTGCGTTTCCTGGGTTATATAACCCCTCGCTTTTGCTTTTCCTGGGTTATGAAACCCCTCGCTTTTGCGTTTCCTGGGCTATATAACCCTTCGCTTTTGGGTTATGAAACCCTCATACCCTTTTCAAGACATATAACCCCGTCATTATGTTTCCTGAGTTATATAACCCTCATACCGTTTTTAAGACATATAACCCTGTCATTGCGTAGTCTGGGATGGAAGGACCTCCTTCAACCCCTCATTGTATAGCCTGGGATAGGAAAACAAGTATCCAGGAAAAATGGCCTTATTTCCGTCTGATAAATATATTATTGTGTGAAACCCATGAGGAAAAGATGTTAAGCTTATTATTATGAATATTACAAGCACATTAACTAATGAAAGCTAAGCACCCTTTTAATGGATCTAAAACGGATTTTAATGAAAACCCAATTTGAATGGTTGATGGGTTAAATTAAATCCCCTTTCACAATTTCTATGCGGAATCAGACATAATACGACGGTATGGTATGGTGGTGGAGGGGAGAATAATTAATCCAGTCACTATTTCATGAAAATAATTTTTTTTTTTCTCTATTTACGAAATTGTTTTACTGAAGGGTTACCATGGCAACAACCCATCATATTGTTGCCTTTGGTTATAACAAAAATGGAAGGTTATAACCCCAGGCCAAAAAATATAAGGCTATAACCCCAGGCTAAAAAATGATAGGTTATAACCCCAGGCTACAAAATGATAGGTTATAACCCCAGGCCACAAAATGGAAGTCTTATAACCCAAGGCCACAAAATGGAAGGCTATAACCCCAGGCTACAAATTGGAAGGTTATAACCCCAGGCTACAAAATGATAGGTTATAACCCCAGGCCAAAAAATGATAGGTTATAACCCCAGGCCTCAAAATGGAAGGCTATAACCCCAGGCCACAAAATGGAAGGCTATAACCCCAGGCCTCAAAATGGAAGGCTATAACCCCAGGCCACAAAATGGAAGGCTATAACCCCAGGCTTTAAAATGGAAGGTTATAACCCCAGGCCTCAAAATGGAAGGTTATAACCCCAGGCCTCAGAATGGAAGGCTATAACCCCAGGCTAAAAAAATGATAGGTTATAACCCCAGGCCTCAAAATGGAAGGCTATAACCCCAGGCCACAAAATGGAAGGCTATAACCCCAGGCTTTAAAATGGAAGGTTATACCCAAGGCCACAAAATGGAAGGCTTTAACCCCAGGCCTCTAAATGGAAGGCTATAACCCCAGGCCTCAAAATGGAAGGCTATAACCCCAGGCTACAAAATGATAGATTATAACCCCAGGCCACAAAATGGAAGGCTATAACCCCATGCTACAATATGAGGGGAAACGCTACACAATTAGGCGTTGAACGACGTCTTCAGATCCCAGGCTACACAATGAGAGGTTAAGATGGCACCCCTTATTTCTGAGGAAGATTCGTCAACTGTGCCAGTCTGAATGGTGAAAAAAGGCGATTACAAAGCGAAAAATCCTAAAATGTAATGACTGCTTAGCTTTTCTTTCTGAAGGTGCAATTAACGTTTCGTCCATGGCTGGGGAGGGGAGTGGGGAGGTGGTGGTTGGGAGGGGGGGATTCATTTAAACGGGATGATAACGAGGGCGGAGGGACCGGTTGCGAGATTCTGACAACGCGGACGGAATTTGTCAGCCACCCTGGGGACTCCACGGGGCGACGAGGAAATTAATGGCCTCGCAAATTTTCGGGAGGAGGATTCACCTTAAGGAGCCTCTTGACAAATGGTAAACCTCCTCGCGCGTAATGGTGACTTTGCTCTATATAACTTTAAATAGTCCCCCAAAGCCTAATTAACGGACACCCCTCCCGCCCACCCACCAAAACTGAACGTCTTCGCATAATTGGAGCTAAGCCCTTCCTTTCCCTCAACGTAGCCTTTCATAGGATTGAAATAGCAGGAGGAGCAACAACATTAGGGGTTATAAGTTATAACCCCACTATGAGATGTTATAACACCACTATGAGATGTTATAACCCCACTATGAGATGTTATAACCCCACTATGAGATGTTATAACCCCACTATGAGATGTTATAACCCCCACTATGAGATGTTATAACCCCCACTATGAGATGTTATAACCCCCACTATGAGATGTTATAACCCCCACTATGAGATGTTATAACCCCCACTATGAGATGTTATAACCCCCACTATGAGATGTTATAACCCCCACTATGAGATGTTATAACCCCCACTATGAGATGTTATAACCCCCACTATGAGATGTTATAACCCCCACTATGAGATGTTATAACCCCCACTATGAGATGTTATAAACCCCCACTATGAGATGTTATAACCCCCACTATGAGATGTTATAACCCCCACTATGAGATGTTATAACCCCCACTATGAGATGTTATAACCCCCACTATGAGATGTTATAACCCCCACTATGAGATGTTATAACCCCCACTATGAGATGTTATAACCCCCACTATGAGATGTTATAACCCCACTATGAGATGTTATAACCCCCACTATGAGATGTTATAACCCCCACTATGAGATGTTATAACCCCCACTATGAGATGTTATAACCCCCACTATGAGATGTTATAACCCCCACTATGAGATGTTATAACCCCCAATATGAGATGTTATAACCCCCACTATGAGATGTTATAACCCCCACTATGAGATGTTATAACCCCCACTATGAGTTGTTATAACCCCCACTATGAGTTGTTATAACCCCCACTATGAGATGTTATAACCCCCACTATGAGATGTTATAACCCCCACTATGAGATGTTATAACCCCCACTATGAGATGTTATAACCCCACTATGAGATGTTATAACCCCACTATGAGATGTTATAACCCCAGGCTACTATATGTGGGGTTATATCACCAGGCCACAATATTTTGTGATCTGGGGTTATAAACTTCCATTTTGTGGCCTCATTCTCGTTGAATTCTGGGGTTATAACCTCCCATTTTATTTCCTGGGGTTATAACATTCAATTTTGAGGCCTGGGGTTATAACGTCCATTTTGTGGCCTCAATCCCGTTGAATCCTGGGGTTCATAACCCCTAAAAGTAGCTTGGGGTTATAACACTGCACATAGTGGCCTGGTGTTATAACCCCTAATTTTTTGTATCCTGGGTTATATTATAATTTATAACCCCTAATTTTTGCGTTTCCTGGGTTATATTATAACTAATCATTTTGATTTTCCTGGGTTATATAACCCCTGATTTTTGCGTTTCCTGGGTTATATAACCTCCTGATTTTTGCGTTTCCTGGGTTATATAACCCCCTGATTTTTGCGTTTCCTGGGTTATACAACCCCTGATTTTTGCGTTTCCTGGGTTATATAACCCCCTGATTTTTGCGTTTCCTGGGTTATACAACCCCTGATTTTTGCGTTTCCTGGGTTATATTATAACTCCTCATTTTGAGTTTCCTGGGTTATGCTATAACCCCTAATTTTCTCGGGTCCTGGGTTATATTATAACCCCTGATTTTCTCGTTTCCTGGGTTATATTATAACCCCTGATTTTCTCGTTTCCTGGGTTATATTATAACCCCTGATTTTCGCGTTTCCTGGGTTATATTATAACCCCTGATTTTCGCGTTTCCTGGGTTATATTATAATCCCTGATTTTCGCGTTTCCTGGGTTATATTATAACCCCTGATTTTCACGGTTCCTGGGTTATATAACCCCTGATTTTTTCACGTTTCCTGGGTTATATAACCCCTGATTTTTTTACGTTTCCTGGGTTATATAACCCCTAATTTTTGTGTTTACCGGGTTTTATAACCCTTCATTTTGTGTTACCCGGGTTTATAACCCCCCATTTTCGTGTATCATGGGTTATATAACCCATCATTCATATTGTTTCCTGAGTTATGATCCCTCATTTATTGTGTTTCCTGGGTTATATAGCCTGGTTAATATAATTCGTCATTGTGTAGCCTGGGAGAATTAAATTGAATTTTACCCATTCCATTGCTTTTCCCAGCAAAAAACTGACTTCACAAGGCAATAAAAATAATAGTCACGTGAAGAAGCGCTCCAGACCTTCATTTTTATTAATAAAACGTCCATTTTGTTGTATAATATTATTATATATTCTTTTTTTTTATAATCCGATTTCGGTGGACCACAACTCGACGTTTTTCTGCTGAGGCGAATAATAACAAATTGGAAAATAATTCCTATTTAATTTTCTAACAATAAACGTTTTTTTAATTATACACACACACCTTTTTTTGAATATACAATTTTAACTGTTACAAATCCCATCACAGATTTATCATGGGAAAAGTACCATAGAGTAACGTATTGTAGGTGCCAGAGAGATCCCGAATGAAAATGCAAATTTTAGAGTCATGCGACTTTTACACAATCAACGTCCGAACCTTTAAACGCCCATAACTTCCACAATTTTTGACGAATTTCATCGATATTTATACCTTTGGAAAGCTCTTTTTTAGAGCTAAATGTTTTACTTAATGCATAAAATCGCTCAGACTACTCCTTAACCCTCAAAAATGGACTTAAACGTTCACACTGTACGTTTGTACTTGTTAAAATCCATTTTTGAGGGCTAAGGAATGGCCTGAGCGATTTTATGCATAAAGTAAATTTTGTAGCTCTTCAAAAGAGCTTTACAACGATATAAATAATGATAAAATCGATCAAAAATTGTGCAAGTTATGGACGTTTAAAGGCTCAGGCAAAAAATCGTCCATAACTCCCACAATGTTGGATCAACATTGTGGACGTTACATTGAAAGTGTTTGATAAAAAAGCTAAAATTGGGCTGATACGTTATTCTATGGAAACGCCCACAAAAGAGCCTTGGAGGTAACCTGAGGTTATAAACGCCCTCAAGGTTATAAACATCAAAAAATGTCTTTTTACATACTATTAGCCCCCAAAAAAGGGTTCGAAACCGACAATTTTAAGCCTTTTAATATAATTGTTTTACACATACTAGAAGCTAATCTAGTTTTATTGAATAAAAAACATGAAAAAGAAAAATGAGCATTAATACTCAAATTGGGGTTTTAAAAAGACTAGGATTTTTAAAAAAAATTGTGAATGAGAAAAAAAAAAAAAACTTTTTTATTGTGATATTTACAAAAGGGAAATAAAAAGAAAGTTGAATAAATATTTTAGTCTATTGATAACCTGTACATAACAAAATAAAAGATTTTGGGGGGTGTTTTTCCTGACCTTTTAGTCGTAATCGATATCCATGTTGAAATCTGGCCGAGTGGACGATGAGGACGACGTGTTGTTGCCGGAGGTTGAGGTCGTGGACGAGGAAGTGGACGAGGACGAGGACGAGGAGGACGAGGAGGGCGTCCTCGACGTACTTTCGCTCGCGTATCTAAAATTTTTAAAAGAATCTATTTTTATTATGCGGAAATTATAAAGGGAAAACTTATGATTAGGCCTGATTCTGACATATGGGGAGGTTGTGGAGGTGATAGTGGAAATAGGTGGGGGAGGGTTGGGGAGGTGGTAAAACGCAATCCTCCTCTAACCTAACCTATACCTCCCACCTTCCCTTCTAGGGGGTGGTAGCCCAAGGGTCTGATCTGTAGCCCAAGGGTTATAAACCCCTATACTGTAGCCCAAGGGTTATATAACCCCTATACTGTGACCCAAGGGTCGTATAACCCCTATCCTGAAGCCCAAGGGTTGTATAACCCCTATCCTGTAGCCCAAGAGTTACATAACCCCTCTACTGTAGCCCAAGGGTTATAAGCCCCTATACTGTAGCCCAAGGGTTATAAACCCCTATACTGTAGCCCAAGGGTTATATAACCCCTATACTGTGACCCAAGGGTTATATAACCCCTATACTGTGACCCAAGGGTTATATAACCCCTATACTGTACCCCAAGGGTTATATAACCCCTATACTGTGACCCAAGGGTTATTTAACCCCTATACTGTACCCCAAGGGTTATATAACCCATATACTGTACCCCAAGAGTTATATAACCCATATACTGTACCCCAAGGGTTATATAACCCCTATAATGTAGCCCAAGGGTTATAACCCTTATACTGTAGCCCAAGGGTTATATAACCCCTATACTGTCGCCCAAGGGTTATATAACCCCCGTTTCACGGCCTCGGGTTGTATAACCCCTATCCTGGAGGTCAAGGATTCTATAACCCCTATCCTGTATCCCAAGGGTCGTATAACCCCTATCCTGTAGCCCAATGGTTATATAACCCCTATACTGTCGCCCAAGGGTTTATATAACCCCCGTTTCACGGCCTCGGGTTGTATAACCCCTATCCTGGAGGTCAAGGATTCTATAACCCCTATCCTGTATCCCAAGGGTCGTATAACCCCTATCCTGTAGCCCAATGGTTATATAACCCCTATACTGTCGCCCAAGGGTTATATAACCCCCGTTTCACGGCCTCGGGTTGTATAACCCCTATCCTGGAGGTCAAGGATTCTATAACCCCTATCCTGTATCCCAAGGGTCGTATAACCCCTATCCTGTAGCCCAATGGTTATATAACCCCTATCCTGTAGCCCAGGGTTATATGAACCCATAGCATCGAGTTAAATAACCTCTCATTGTTTGGTCCTGGGCTATACCCCTCTTACTGTTTTCCCAAGTTATAACCCCATATGGCGTAGTGAAATTGAAAATGATTGAAATTGCCATTTTTGAAAATTTGAGGTGAGGATTGGGTGGGCTTCTTATGTCAGAAAAAGGCGAAAAGATGGATTCAAGAGTGCGAGACTGACCGGAAAAGTGAAGCGAGGCTGTTGCCGACTACGTTGTTACTTCTCGAGCTGTCGGAATTTTCGGACCGACCGTCGTCTAAAGTCTTCCGGCAAATCGGGCAAGTTCCGTGCTAGAAAAAAAACGAAAAATTAGAAGGGAAATTTTCAAATTTCGGATTCTACTGACAAGTTCGAGCCACGGGATGATGCAGTTCTCATGGTAGACGTGCTCACAAGGTAACTTCCGGACGGGTTCGTCCACTTTGAAATCTTCCCAGCACACAGAGCATTGAAGGTTAATATCTAAAACAAAAATTAAAGTTTTTTATATCATTTTAAGTACCCAATTTAATCCAAATAATTGCTATTGAGGTCGGTCTCGGCTATTGAGAAGGGTGTGGTTGGACGTGTTTTAACAGCTCAAGATAGTTTTTTTTACTTTTTAAGACAGTTTTACACGATTTTTTACCTTTTTTGACCGTTTTAGACAGATTTTTGACCTTTTTTGACCGTTTTAGACAGATTTCAGACGTTTTTTTTTCACTATTAAAGATCGTTATTAACTTGTTTTGGCAATTTTAGACGGTTTTTGTATTTTTAAGAACGATTTGAACAAATTTTCGACTGTTTCAGGTAGATTTTTTTGACTATTTAGGATAGTTTTTGAACATGTTTTAACAGTTTCAGACGGTTTTTGACCTTTTTTGACAGACTTTGGACGTTTTTTTTACTATTTAGGATAGTTTATGAACATGTTTTGACAGTTAAAAACGGTTTTTGACCTTTAATGACCGTTTTAGACAGATTTTCGACGGTTTTATGACTATTTAAGATAGTTTTGGAAAATGTTTTGACTATTTAAGACGGTTTTTGACCTTTAATGACCGTTTCAGACAGATTTTCGACGGTTTTTTGACTATTAAAGATAGTTTTCGAACATGTTTTGACAGTTAAAGAACCTTTTTAGACCGTTTTAGACAGAATTTAGACCTTTTTTTTTGGCAGTTTAAGACGTTTTTTGACCTTTAAAAACAGTTTTTGACAAATTTTCGATGGTTTATTGACTACTTAATAGAGTTTTTGAAAGTGTTTTGACTATTTAAGACGGTTTTTGACCTTATGTGACGGACTTTGGACGTTTTTATGACTATTTAGGATAGTTTTTGAACATGTTTTGACAGTTAAAGAACCTTTTTTGACCGTTTTAGACCAAATTTAGACGTTTTTTGACAGTTTCAGGCGGTTTTTGACCATGTTCGACATTTTTCGACCTTTCAAGACAGATTTTGGACGTTTTTTTGACCATTTATGATAGTTTTTGAACGTGTTTTGACTATTTATGACGGTTTTTGACTGTTTTAGACTAATTTTCGACGGTTTTTTGATTATTAAAGATAGTTTCTAAACGTGTTTTGACAGATTTAGACGGATTTTGGACGTTTTTTGACCATTAAGACAGTTTTCAACTAATTTTGGACAGTTTTTTGACTACTTGAAATAGATTTTGGACGTTTTTTGACCATTTAAGAGAGTGTTTGAACATGTTTTGACAGATCTAGACGGTTTTTAACCTTTAATGACCGGTTTACACTAATTTTTGACAGATTTAGACGGTTTTTAACCCTTTGATGACCGTTTTAGACAGATTTTTGACGTTTTTTTTTTTTACATTTTCAGACGGTTTTTGACCTTACAAGACAGATTTTGGACGTTTTAAGGCCATTTATGATAGTTTTTGAACATGTTTTGACAGTTTTTGACCTTTAATGACCGTTTTAGACTAATTTTCGACGGTTTTTTGACTATTAAAGATAGCTTATAAACGCGTTTTGATAGATTTAGACAGTTTTTAAACCTTTGATGACCGTTTTAGACAGATTTTTGACGTTGTTTGGACATTTTCAGACGGTTTTTGACCGTTTTTGACCTTACAAGACAGATTTTGGACGTTTTTTGACCATTTATGATAGTTTTTGAACATGTTTTGACAGATTTATACGGTTGTTGACCTTAAATGACCGTTTTAGACTAATTTTCGACGGTTTTTTTACTATTACAGATAGCTTATAAACGTGTTTTGACAGATTTAGACGTTTTTTTTAAAACATTTTCAGACAGTTTTTGGCCGTTTTCGACCTTTCAAGACAGACTTTGGACGTTTTTATGACCATTTATGATAGTTTTGAACATGTTTTGACAGTTTCAGACGGTTTTTGACCTGTAATGACCGTTTTAGACTAATTTTTTACGGTTTTTAGACTATTATAGATAGCTTATATACGCGTTTTGACAGATTTAGACGGTTTTTAAACCTTTGATGACCGTTTTAGACAGATTTTTGACATTTTCAGACGGTTTTTGACCGTTTTCGAACTTCCAAGACAGATTATGGACGTTTTTTGACCATTTAAGAGAGTTTTTGAACATGTTTTGACAGATTTATACGGTTTTATACTAATTTTCGACGGTTTTTTTTACTATTACAGATAGCTTATAAACGTGTTTTGACAGATTCAGACGTTCTTTGAACCTTCGATGACCGTTTTAGACAGATTTTTGGCATTTTCAGACGGTTTTTGACCGTTTTCGACCTTTCAAAACAGATTTTGGACGTTTTTAGACCATTTAAGAGAGTTTTTGAACATGTTTTGACAGTTTCAGACGGTTTTTAACCTTAAATGACCGTTTTAGACTAATTTTCGACGGTTTTTAGACATTTTCAGACCGTTTTCGACCTTTCAAGACAGATTTTGGACGTTTTTTGACCATTTAAGAGAGTTTTTGAACATGTTTTGACAGTTTCAGACGGTTTTTGAGCTTTTTTTTTTTTGTCATTACCTGCTTGATCTTTAGTTATGGCGGTTGT